>JSUI01006111.1:0-20550 GCA_000833645.1 Huntiella omanensis | reverse complement strand
CCGCGTTGGGAAGTACGCCCCACAAGTTTTGGACTGGCTTGTTAAGGACAAGGCTTTGGATTTTTATTTGCCTGGACATTTCGTCGTGACGTGCAGTGTGTGATTACAGGTTTTTTTCTGTTGATTTGTTACGTTCCTGCATCCAGGCACCACCTGCAGGAATATTTGTTTTGTTATTCCCGAGCTATTTTGATATCTCTCCGGCCTGATTCAATCGAACACCCGGAAAATAGTGTGTCNTTGATGCTGTTTGCGCCGCGTCCGCCGATTCGCTACCTTAAGCCGACCGATAAGCCACCTGCCGAGCGGAAAACCGCCGAGATCACCGGGTTGGCTGCATACTTGCCAGCACTCCAGGAATACAAGGAGACTGATGTGTACAACCCGACTGAATCGTGGTTGGAGAGGAAGGATCGGATTAAGAGAGAAAAGGAAGCTGCGGTGGAGGCATTGAAGACGGCCGAGTGTGAGTTTGGATACGTTCCAATAGGTGTGTTGGAATCCCGAGTACTGACTGGTGTATTTTACTAGATAACCCCAATGCCGACCCCAATATTCGAGGTGATGCATTCAAGACCTTGATTGTAGCTCGTCTAAGCTACGATGTTACTGAGCAGGACTTGGAACACGAGTTTGGCCGTCACGGAAACATTGAGCGGGTATGCGAGCATTCGTGATTTGTTACGTTCGTATAATCACTAACGTCAATCGATTACAGATTCGTCTCATTAGGGACACACACGCTGATGAGAAGTCGGACAAAAAGAAGAAGAAGCCACACCGTGGCTACGCCTTCATTGTCTTTGACCGTGAACGCGACATGAGAGGTAACTATAGTCCCCATTCCCCACAAACGACATTTTGGCCCAAGTTTCTTGTGCGTTCAATCGCACATTTATCATTACATAAGTGGCTTCCGGACTATATTTCATTCCCAAGGAGCCACTTTTTTGTGCATGATATTTGCGTCATCTGATGAAATTAGTCGTCTAGATTCACTCCAGGATCTCACGGGGTAAGATGAAAAACATGACTAACACTGGCGCTCTGCGCCATATTACAGCTGCTCTTGACCATTGTAACGGAATTCGTCTCAAGGGCCGTGCCATCAAGGTTGACGTTGAGCGTGGCAGGACGGTCAAGGATTGGAGACCTCGTCGTCTCGGTGGTGGTTTGGGTGGACGTAACTATACCCGTGCTCCCGCTGGTCGCCCTGGTGGTAGTGCACCCGGATTCCGTGGCGGTGCGTCAAGCGGGTTCCGTAATGGCCCTGCTGGATTTGAAAGCCGTCCCAGAGGCCCACTTGGCCCTGGCGGCGGTTTCCGCGGTGGCTTCCGCGGTAGCTTCCGTGGCGGTGAACGTTCAGGCGGTCCACCAACTGGACCCAGCGGTGATCGGAACGGCTTCGGTGGCCGGGACCGTGGTTTCGACCGTGGCCCTCGTGGCTACGATGATAGATCGGGCGGACGTGACGTGCGGAGATCGGGCAGTAACCTTGACCCAGTGAGACCACGTGATGCCTACAGAGGCGACCGTGATGACAGAGATCGGGGTCGCGGAGATCGCGGCGACCGTGGAGATCGGGACCATCGTGATAGGGGTGACAGAGGTCGTGGAGATAGAGATGAGCGGGATTACGACCGCCCCAGCGCAGATGACCGGAAACGTCGCTATGAAGAGGGAAGTAGCTACGACGAACCGCGCAAGATCAGGAGGTACTAGGTTTGGGTGGGTTATTTTTCGTTTCTTTCCTGTCTTTTTCCTGTTGTTTTGTTCCGCCTTTGTTCTGTTCTTTTTGTCGTTTTCTTTGGGTACGGGTTATGCATTTGTGGGTTCACTGGTTGAGGTATGTTGATTGGTCTGTTCGTGATTTTCACAGCCGGCTTTACTCGCCATACCTCGATAGGGGTTTGGTTTTAGATCGATTGGGTTTGTTGGTAGGTATCACTGGAAAATGGCTGAGTATTTTGTTTATTATGGCTTCCCGGCAACAACATGGACGTCGAGATGATTATTCCTCGATTCTCATGAAAGCTTGTCTTTTGGCTTAGTCTCTCCCAGGTTCCCTTTCACGGAGTATTAAATCGCCACACCAAGCTCACAGGTAGTGTTGTCGGACCCCTTTTTCCTTGTTTGATTCTCAATCCTTCTACAGTATCTCAATTCGCCTTTTTCTTGTCCTTGATGTCCGGTATGTATGAGGTAAGCTTCTCTATCAAGGTGCCCCGTCTTCCGACGCATCTTCAGTGAGGGCTACATCCGTGTGAGTATGTCAGGTGAGGCCGATGTCTAGTGAACTGCAGATGTGTCAAGACGGGGTGGCCTTGAAGTGACCTGTGCAGTGTATAATATCTAATACATACAACCCGACTCTGCCAAGTCAAATCAATTGATTGACGTCTTCTTCTTTGTGAACCGTGAGATTCTTGTACATCCTATTTCGGAAAGCGGTGAACAACCATGCTTATCGATAGAAATAAATAGGTTATCAGTCGCCTGTAAACATAGCGCCAACCCCGCTAAACCCAGTTAACGGAAATTTTTCCAGCGGTGGTTAATTCTGCCAAGGGCAAAAAAAAAAAAANAGAGAAGCCGTTAAGATAACCATCATAGAAGACTATACCATAGGTTTTTTCTTCCCCATATAATCCCACTTCACCTAATCCCCACGACAACCCCGTGTGATACCCAATCCACCCTCCGAATCTCCCATCTCCATCCGCACCTTCACCTCTCTCCATATCCACCCCCCACACCCGCCAAAATGCCCAAGTCCCGCCGCAACAAGACGGTCAACATGACCCAAGTCGACAAGAAAGGCCGCGAACACAAGGATAAACTCTTCTCCAACGTCCGCGAAGCAATCAACGAGTACCAGCACTGCTTCGTCTTCGCCATTGACAACGCCCGCAACAACTACCTCAAGACTGTGCGCCAGGAGCTCAGCGACAGTGTGTAAGTTTTCCGCCCCTCCCTCTCTCTCTCTCTGCGCAGTCAGGAATTAACAAATATAGTATCTTCTTCGGTAAATCCAAACTCATGGCCAAAGCCCTCGGTCTCACCCCCGAAGAAGCACAAGCTCCCAACCTCCACCTTCTCTCCCGCCATATCCACGGCCAAGTCGGCCTCCTCCTAACGAACCGGCCCGCCGCCGAAATCCTCACCTACCTCACCTCCATCTCCGAAAGCGCCTTTGCCCGTGCCGGAACCGTCGCCTCGCGCGATTTTGTTATCCCCCCGGGCCTCGTGTACTCTACTGGTGGAGAGGTCCCCGTGGAACATGACGTGCCGATGGAACATACGCTGGATCCTGAGTTGCGGAAATTGGGCGTGCCGACGCGTATGGTTAAGGGGAAGGTTGTGTTGGGTGAGGAGAATGGTGAGGGGGAGGGCTATGTTGTGTGTAAGAAGGGACAGGTTTTGGATTCGAGACAGACGAGATTGCTCAAGTTGTTTTCGGTGTGCATTTCGGAGTTCAAGGTTCGCGTTGTTGCGTAAGTTACGAATCATGGTAAACGTTCCTGTGAGACATCTACTGACAAGATCTATAGTTACTGGTCCTCTGCCACCAGCNTATGTTGTGTGTAAGAAGGGACAGGTTTTGGATTCGAGACAGACGAGATTGCTCAAGTTGTTTTCGGTGTGCATTTCGGAGTTCAAGGTTCGCGTTGTTGCGTAAGTTACGAATCATGGCAAACGTTTCTGTGGAACATCTACTAACAAGATCTATAGTTACTGGTCCTCTGCCACCAGCGAGGTCACTGAGGTCGATACCCGCCCTGAGGGTGAGATGGATGAGTCCGACTAAAGCATCAAAAGCCCCGAAAAGTCCTTGTCCCGTGTATAGATTCGTTTCTGCTTCGCTTCGTTTGTTAGTGATATCACTTCCTTCTTTGCTTGGTGTTCATTTCCTTGTCATATTTATGTCTGTTCTAAAACGTCATTCAAGAGAAAACGGTTTCCAAAAGTTTCAATCAAATTGTAACGTGAATATATATAAACGGTAGTGAAAAATAAGTGGAGATTTGTGTTCTAGGTAACCACTGTATACACTCTGCCACAAGCCAACTATTGACTTCTTTATTGAGTAATATCATTATACACAAAATCGGCTTCTGTGATAATNATATCACTTCCTTCTTTGCTTGGTGTTCATTTCCTTGTCATATTTATGTCTGTTCTAAAACGTCATTCAAGAGAAAACGGTTTCCAAAAGTTTCAATCAAATTGTAACGTGAATATATATAAACGGTGGTGAAAAATAAGTGGAGATTTGTGTTCTAGGTAACCACTGTATACACTCTGCCACAAGCCAACTATTGACTTTTCTACTGAGTGATATCATTATACACAAAATCGGCTTCTGTGATAATCGGAGCCGACGTCAAAGCATTGATTTCTGACATGAACGACTCGTCCGTCGCCATTCTAGTCAAAACTTGTTCCTGGTCGACACCATTCCAGAAACCAGGAAGTTCTGACTGTACCTTCTTGCCCTTGTAAATATCCTGGGCTACACCACGAACTTGACCACAAGCAGTACTTGCCGCTTTCCACACTCGGGACAAGTCATTCAAAGCACCAATGTTGAGGCGAATCTGCTGACGCAGGTCGTCGTCGTTATGTGGCATGAAGTACAACGCCCATTTACTGAGGTGTACAATGGAAGAAAGCGTNCTTGTTCCTGGTCGACACCATTCCAGAAACCAGGAAGTTCTGACTGTACCTTCTTGCCCTTGTAAATATCCTGGGCTACACCACGAACTTGACCACAAGCAGTACTTGCCGCTTTCCACACTCGGGATAAGTCATTCAAAGCACCAATGTTGAGGCGAATCTGCTGACGAAGGTCGTCGTCGTTATGTGGCATGAAGTACAAGGCCCATTTACTGAGGTGTACAATGGAAGAAAGCGTGACGACACATGTGAAAAAGTGGGTGTGCGACAGAAGCTCCACTCTATGAGTGATCATCTTACTAATGTCATTGGCAGACTCGACAGTATGCCGGGTGTGCGAGTTGAAGTCTTGTCCACAAGCAATAGGCTGGTGCTCAGCACAAGAGTTGACATTGCGAGTGGCCGAAGAATCCAACTGGGAGAATGGCTGATGCAACATAATAGAGATTCTATAAAAAGGGTTAGTCAAAGCCAAGTGCATTATCAACAAAACTATCACTTACGCTCTGTTCATCATTGTAGCCTGAAACATCATCTCATCCATTTGGAGATTCTTCTTAAGCGCATCCCTCTTTTTTGGAGGCAGATGCAATCTCCAGTTGGTGAGAAGAGTCTCAAGCTTGTGCAAATTCTCATCATCAGGNAAAGTGGGTGTGCGACAGAAGCTCCACTCTATGAGTGATCATCTTACTAATGTCATTGGCAGACTCGACAGTATGCCGGGTGTGCGAGTTGAAGTCTTGTCCACAAGCAATAGGCTGGTGCTCAGCACAAGAGTTGACATTGCGAGTGGCCGAAGAATCCAACTGGGAGAAGGGCTGATGCAACATAATAGAGATTCTATAAAAAGGGTTAGTCAAAGCCAAGTGCATTAACAACAAAACCATCACTTACGCTCTGTTCATCATTGTAGCCTGAAACATCATCTCATCCATTTGGAGATTCTTCTTAAGTGCATCCCTCTTTTTTGGAGGCAGATGCAATCTCCAGTTGGTGAGAAGAGTCTCAAGCTTGTGCAAATTCTCATCATCAGGACCAAAAAATTCAGGTGTACGCATCATACGGCCGAGAATCCGGCCACATTGAATACGATAGGCGAACGAAGAGAACTCGCGCTCTTCACCACTGAAGTCGGCGTTCTCAAGATCGTCGAGGTACATGGGTTGTGGGATTTTCTACAAAAACGGTTAGTTTAGCTGCACCCCACTACCAAATACGGTTGTTAATACGACATGACTTACTCCGCTCAGATATTGTTCCTCCTCGCAAGGAAGGGCAACGTCACACGAAACATCATACAATGCAAAGTTAGTTTCCCGGTGGACACCGGCAATCATTCCGTCGACAACAAACAAATCCCACCAGGTCCGTCTCCAACTTTCTTCAAGCACTGCAATCCCACGACCATACTGTGTAGCAAACGCCCGTGTGTTCAGCCCTAAATCTACCGCGATGCGCTCCACATCGGCAAGTATCTCACGGGCCTGTTCACGCTGACAGTTTCCATCAAGTCCAAGGATTAGAAGCAGCATTGCCTGAACAAGGAACCCATCCTTGGGGGTAGATGGATCATAGATAAGTCTCTTTGCCTCTGCAAAGAAACTCGCGCCAGCAGCACCAACATTGATGAACAGTGATCCCACGTACCGCATTGCAGCAATCAAGTGATCCATCCGTCCATCCTTGGCTAAGCGAAGCATGTGCTCCTTAGGCAATGTGAAGGGGTGTGCTGCAAAGAAGTGGTGATAGTAAGATTCCAGACATCTTTCTGGAACCGGCAGCACAGATGTCTGGGTGGGAATCATCCCGGTGCCCATGGCAGCAGCAGCCGCTGCCGCCGCAGCGGGCGATAACAGCAAATGGGAAGTGTCATAGCTACGCGCAACTTGTGCAATTTGACTATTAGAGACACCTCCACCGTAGGTCGAGAATGGAGAACTGCCATCCGAAGCAGAGGAATACATGTTGGAAGCCGCCATATTACCGAGCGGAGATCCAGATCCAGTGACTGGCACACCTGAGCTCTGGCCGAGCAGCATGGGGCAGTTGGAACCAGTGGCAGTAGGCGCAGAGTTCTCGGCGATAGTACTGGCAAAGAGATCGTCGGAATCTGTCTCCGCTCGGCGTTTGTGTGGATTCCCAGAGGTCTGTTTAGACTTGGGGCCCTTGTATCCTCGGCGAGATGCAATATAGACACATTCAGACTCTGTAGCGACACAGCGCGAGCAACGGGGTGCTCCGTCACACTTCAAATGCTTAGCCCGCTATTGTAGCAAGTTCACGTTAGTAATATATTCAATAAGAAGAACCCCGAACAGCCGCGCGGGAGATGGGCTATGACAATATGCTGCTGAAAATTACTCGCAGACGTCTGACATTTGGTCATTGTCATACGAAAATAGACACGGCAGGTGTAGCCATAGAGAATCAAATTCTTCTCGATTGCGTAAGTGCTCTTTCAGATTCACCGACTTGCACATGCAACGGTTCCCCGAAAGATGGGCATATAAAGAGGCTAGATTCCCGAGACCTAGTCTGATATTTCAACATGTCTAGGGCATCTGCCGGAAAACAACAACACACCCCATTCTATAGACAGACCATGGTCCAGACAACTGTGCTGTAACATGGTTTTGACGGGATGGGACAAGGCGCGATGGCGTGCTCGCCAGAAGGAAGATAACCAGACAGGGTCAACCCCCTAAATTGGCAGCTCGGAGAAAGGGAAAACGGTTAACAATGGAGAGACTTACACATGCCAAGCAGGCCGCCGACACTGCAGGTGTTGTATTCGCGGAAGCAGATCCACCAGAGCCGTTTTGGGCGGAAGAGGGAGATGAAGACATTGTTGTTGAACTCGGGATAGTAGAAGATTGCGAAATGGTAGAGTTATTGACAGGAGATGAAGCGGGATTGGAAACTGAAGGCGTGGGAGTGGTTCCCGAGGACTGAGTATTTACGCTGGCTCCAAAAGTCGCATCAGGAGGATGCACAAATCGACGGCTACTTCCGTTACTCTCGGAAAATGTGCTCACTGGTTGATGAGGCATCTGTTGTTTCTGACTAATGGCCTCAGGTATTTGTGATGGCAAACCATTGCCTTGCGCCGTACTGTGGTGGTGCAGTTGAGGATTCTGTGACAAAGCACCCTCCGGGACAGAGCACATCGCCGGTCCTAGGGCTGTCAGGGCACCCAAGTTCACCGAAGCTGGGTGGCCATTTTGTACGGAATTAACTGGCGGAATTTGCATTTGCATTGGAATGTTGACAGCGGGAGTGCTAGCTTGATGGTGGGGTTGGTTAGCGCCATGCGGATTCCCGATTGCCGGGGCCATGTTGGCATGAACGGCGACGTCAGATGCAATCGCCGATGGTCCGCCCATGTAGAGCGGGCCATCATGTTGGTGCAAGGGCGGGGCATCGTACGGCCCCATCTGAGATTGCATGTGCGGCTGCTGCAAAGTCTGGTCTGGAACAAAAGACATGTTCGTATTATTGTGCTGGGACATAGCGAGATGGCTCGAGTGTTGCATTGGGGCGTTGTCGGGGATTGAATTGGGTAGAGTGGTCGCCGAACTCATAGAGCCCGAAGCGAAGGTCGCCGAATTGGAGGTCCCCGAAAGGCCCATGGCCGGGGGTCCGCTGTTGTGTATGGTACCGTCGCTCATAATTGACTGGGAAGGAGCAGCGTGGCTATAGCTTTGCGGATGGCCTGATCCCATATTGGCTGATGATAAAAGCATTGAGTTTCCCATAGCATCAACTTGCATCATTTGCCCGTTCATTTGTTGCTGCATATTTTGATGCGTTTGTTCGCTGGAAAGCTGCTGAAAGGGCGGTGCCGATTGTTGGTGTTGGTGCATATTGTTATACATTTTGACTGATGAAGATTTTTTTGCTACCAAACTGATGGGGAAAAATAAAAAATGAGAATAAGAATGGGACGTGGACTGATGATAGACTAGGCGAGTAGTTGTCGAACAAACGCAAACTATCACCAAGACAAGACAGCGTTTCACTGCTTACCTAGTCTATATCGAAAGGCTTCTTGTCGATGCACCCACAGACCCGGTGTGGCGTTGAGGCGGGCTATAAAAAACGGCAATAACGCAATAAGCAAGTACTTGTTGTTTCTTTTTCACAACGAATTATTCGACATAGCGAGGAAGCGACCCCGAGGTAAGTTTAAATGGCAAAAATGAAAGTACAGAAACATAAGAAAACCATGACCAGAATGTGACTGTCCTGTATGTGATATATCACACCCTCCTGTCTCTTTACTCATTTTTTTCTTCTACACCTAGTATCAGTTACTAGTTTCCTCACATAGAATAGTCCATTTGCACACTCCTATATCCCGGGACAAGCGGTGCCTCTAACCCTCCTAATCAAGGAAATGTCTCCGCATCCCAACATCAAAACACCTCATTAGGTGTATGCACGCCTGTGCACCCCATGAGTCCTAGGCAGGTTCATCTTCCTTCTCGTCCTTCTTTTTGAATCCCCCCTCTATCGACAGCCTTCAAAGAAAACCTGCAGAAGCGCCGAAATGCAACGCCTGCAGCTCTCCTTGTCCGTCCAACCAGATCGCCACCTAGTTCATGGAGATGTTCAACTGTTTTTTCCGTAACAGTCGAAAGCCTCAAACGCCACGGCAATACACCATCATCATGTCCTATCATCACTCGGCAGCATAAGAAAAAGAGCCACAAAGACATCCCAGTCGCTTTATATGGAGGAATGTGATGATATATGCATGAGGTTCAGTATCCACAATATCTCCGGTTCGTCTACATCCATCCGACAGGGCTATCTGCATTGTTTAGTCCCCTTTGCCCGATTCGCAACACTATTTGTCGCCTCGTCCAACCTTGTCCTTCTTACCCTAACTACTCACTATACCACCACACTCAGACCGGTTCACAAACTCGGTCTGAAAAGTCCTACACCATATGTACTTCCATCCACCTTTAGAGACTTGTCACCATCTATTCGAATGTCCTGCGTGGGACATTTCCAAAGTAGGCTTACACATTCAGCCAGTCTTTGTCAAGAACGTCCCTAATTAGTCAATTATACGGTCCGTTCGTAGTTCCCGTTTTCCTTTCCTTTGTTTCCCTTGACTTTCTCAATCCTGCTCGTTTCCGGCCGTAAATCCACAAGTCAAAGGTAATTCTCAAACATGTGCATGTGCATGTTCCCGGTTCCTTGGTTCCGTAAACTGCATACTCCTCTGAATCACAAGTGAATCCCTTGGCACACTCGCTAGTCTGCTTGTCTCCAACCGCACAATGCTACCAACTGCATGACATGACCAGCGGAGTTCATCTCTGCATATTCAGCTTATCATGTATGCCATTCCGCATGCTAGATAATGCAACATCATTTCTTCATTCGGTATGGAGACGCAGCCAAGATGTGTATGAGGGGCTACTATACATCTCCATCTGTATACAACCTGCAGTGTGATATGAATTGTTGCATTAGCCATCCTGCCAACAATTTGAGGCCAAAATCGGTAAATTAGGGTTCCTTTCTTGCCCTCATGCCCGTAACCCTAATGCATGACGATCATGAAACAACATCGTGAGACACCACATACATCCATCATCCTCACATGTTTTTCATGACCTGATAACTCCTGGATCAAACAAATATCTGACTATACATGCCGACTTTTATTCATGGCAGTGCTTGCCTCACCATTAACTAAACAACCAGCTCACCACAAGAACATCTATCATCTAAATCTTCCAGCCAAAAAAAACTACATCAACTGTCCAATTTTTGCGTCCAGCGCATCAACAAAAGCCATTTAAGCAAGAACATCAGCGGATCCACGGATGTTGTTCATGCGCTCAGCCCACTGACCAATGTTGGCACGAGTGTTGGCGATAGCACCAAGAAGACCCCACTGCGAGTGGACACCCTCGATTCTGTGGCTGGAGTTAAGGTTCTTTACCAGAGTCATCTGGTAGCAAGTAGCACTACCCTGGCGGGCAATAATGGTAGACGAAGCCAAGAAGTACTCCCAGATGCGGAACCAGCGCTTACCGTACTTGGCCTCGACCTTGTCACGGTTGCCCATCCAGTTTCTGTACCAGCGCCAGAGGGTAGCAGAGTAATGCACACCGACAGTGTCAATGGCCTTGATCTCGAAACCAGCAGCCTCCATGCAGGAAATGTAGAAGCCAAGAGGAGTAGAAGCATCAGCACCAGGGAAAATGTACTTGTTCATGAAGATACCCCAGTTGAGATCCTCGTATTGCCACGACTTGCGGAGACCAGCCAGCTGCATGTACATGATACCATCGTCGTCGAGCATGTTGTAGCACTGGCTCAGGAAGCTGGTGAAGTGACGAATACCAACGTGCTCAGCCATCTCAACGCAAGTGATCTTGTCGAAGCCACCCTCAGGGACGGGGATATCGCGGTAATCCATGCAGAGAATACGGGACTGTTCCTCAGGGATGCCAGACTTGCGAAGGATGTTGTTACCCCAGGCGGTCTGGTTGCGACCAAGAGTGATACCGGTAGCCTTGGCCTCGAAGTTGTGCGAAGCAAAGTTGACAAGAGTACCCCAACCACAGCCAATGTCGAGCAGGCTCTCGCCCTTTTGAAGCTGAATCTTCTCGCAAATCACGGCCATCTTGTTGTCCTGCATCTCCTCGAGGGTCTCCTCTCTCTCGGGATCCGAGATGATACCAGAGGTGTAAACCATGCGCGGGCCAAGGAACCAGCCGTAGAAGTCATCACCGCGGTCGTAGTGGTCACGGACCTGCTCCTCATCTGTGGGGAATAGCTATGTTAGTACATAATGTTACACAAAGACAACCCTATAACTAGGGATATACATAGTTGAATTTACCTTGGGAACGAGTGTGCATGATGGCCTCAGGAAGCAGACCAGTAAAGACGAACTTGAGCATGCCGATGGTGAAGCGGAAAGTGCACCAGTCGTGGCGCCACTCAAGAACCTCAAGGGCATCACCGTTGAAATCAACAAGACCGTCAAAGTACATCTCAAGGAAAGTCTCCATGGGAATCTTGTTCTTGCCGTGGTACTTGAGGCGGTCAGAGGCCTCCTTGAAGGTAAGGTAGAACTCGACGGGACGACCGGGAAGAGTGGCCTTCTCATTACGACGGGGAGAGATGGAGGAGATTACAAGCCACCAACCGCAAAGAATGGGGACTGAAGTGAAGAGAGCAAAGAAGAGGGCAGTCTTTATGCCAAAGCCAAGCTTCCATGACAGGTAGTATGGGACAATGAAGAGGATAGCACCCATACCCAGGTTGCTGAAGGTATCGGAGCCGGGACCATCGGCGGGGAGAGGGGCATTGTGAATAGTAGGGTACTGGTTGAAGAAAAAGAAATCATAGTTAGCATTTCTGTTTAAAATGTATTTTGTTCGTCAGAAGTATGACAGCTATATATCATGTGATATTGGTTGACAACCAGTTCGGTGTAGAATTTGGTCACCATAGAAGGACAGATGTCACCAGGAACCACATCATGTTGCTGAGCAGTTGTTCCGGGGACACCAAGTCCTTTCAAGAGCCAATCGGAATAACTGCCGTCTTCTCGTATAGACTCAATACAAGCGAGATATGGTTTTTTTCTCAACTTTTCGGGACATGCTGGGTGGTAACGGTATCAACTCACATCGGTAGTGCGCACACCACACTCCTCAGCCTTGACGAACTTGTCGCCGGTATAGGGAGGCGTGGGAGTGAATGTGAAATCCGCCTTTTGGGACGCCATGACGGGCAATGCTGATATGGCAAGAGTATGCTCGTTGGCGGGTAAAGAGGGAAGAAGAGGTTGCAGAAGTAAAAGACACGGTGGGAGCAAGTGTTCTTAAGCAAGGAAAAAACACCACAGGATCATTATTTGTTTAAAGGGTTTGAGAATAAGAGAGGGGCAAGCAGGCCAAAGCTGTCTGGGCTGAGGATGGCAGGAGCGGACGGGAGTTCTTGAAAGAGGGGAGAGAAGGGGCCTATGACGAGAACCAGGAAGGGCAGTCAGCAAGGGAAACCAGCAAGGACAGGGACAACCGGGGGTCGGTAGTAAGAGCCAGTCAGTAAGATGGGTATGTGGGGATAGTAGAGGACCGATGTGCGAGGAAACGGAGTGGGAAGGTGCAGAAAAAGGGAAGTGGACAGACAGCGGTATATCGAATTTGGCAGGGACATACGGGAATGCCACGGAGCCATGCGGGCGAAAGCTACTGTGTTCTTTTGTGCATTATTTTGGTGCCAGACAGAATCTGCAGTTGTGTTATTTTCATTTGCGGTCAAGCTTGGCTTGGCTTAGAACGCACATGCCCCGGACGGAACGGACAGCAGAACGATTACGGTAGTGATTTGTTTGGCGGGGTCGGTCGAACAAGCGTCATGGAACGACAGGGGTATGACCATAAACCTCTGTTGTCGGTCTAGGTTGTATTGAATCAGAAGGCCAACTAATACTTTTTGAAAGCACCTATGTCAGTCATGTTTACTTTTCCTAGCATATGTGTACATATCTAACTGCAGTCGATCGGCTGCTATAATTTTTTTCCTTGTGTTACAATTGACCCTGTGGCGGTTAGAAGCCTTTTTTTCTTGTTGGGTATAGCTACAGATTAATGCCATAGTTGCGGTAACAAGCTCCAGTAAGCTAGGAAGCGCACAAAAAAGACAAGTCAAACTAAAATTCAATAGGAGGAGAGGAGGGGTAAAAAGAGTGGACCGGGAGCCCGGGATCCTTCGGCGTTTGGCAGTGCTGACCGCAGCCGCCGTGGAGGCCTGTTCTTCTTGTTAAACGACGTATAGACTGAGAAAGTCAGCAATCAGGGACCAACTACATGCTAAGAAATAAGGCAGTGAATACCTAGATTTAGCTATTATAGTAAACTAGTATTGTAGGTCATTTCTCTGTCTAATTGTCACAAGCTTTCATGATAGTCGGACAGGAGGAGAGAACACGTTGAGCCATTTGGCACAGCTGCCTGTCACTATTAGCAATTGCATACGACCAAAGTGGCCCCACCCAGCCACTGTAACCACATTCGTAATTCCCGTTCGTTGTGCACCAAAGCCCCTCGTGACAAGAGCAGGTCGAGGTAGCACGGTCTTTTTCTAAAAGACAGTCATGTTTAGTGCTAGTGTACACAGTGTTGCGTTGGAAACATTCATCTTTATCCGTAGATTTCGGGGGCTTCCGGGTCGATCTCTGAAACTACTATAGGGGGATGTAGGCCCTAGATATCACCTACAATCACAAGGTACCTTCTATATGTTCCTTGATGCGCTAATCGGCTCAATGATCTTCCAGTCGGCCCCGAGCCAACATTCTTCGGTGTCGTCTGTTCTCGTCAAGACACATATCACCCATGTCAAAACCCTAAAGTAAGACGGACTGGCCAACCCTGTATTACCTGTAAGCCTCCTATGTATGTTTGCGGCCCAGACTCGGTAACACCAATTGTAATATCAAGTAAGCAAGTATCGGTATATAATGATGGGTTGACTACATCTATTGTCTACAGTCGACTAGAGTCCGTCCCAGGCATTCTGCAGATTGTTGACATCGCTTAACAGAGCGAGGCGAAGTCCCGGACAATAGGAACTCCACTTGGCATGGTGCTGCCTATTCTCAGTTGAGTACATAGACATCTCGGGTTCTTGTTGTACATGCTACTTTAACGTCTACCTGGCATCTCGGGTCTACCCACATATCGTTCATATGCGACTGTAAGGGCGATCTACCAGCTGATGCCTCGTTGGCCGGATGCTCACTGATTGCAAGCCCCTTTTCTATCATCAGTAAGGGCCCGTATATCATAGGAAGGGACTCCAAGCCCTTTGCTTATAACAGAAGATAGAAGAACACGCACCAACATCAAGAGCATACATAGGTCCCACATCTTTTTGGTACAATGCTATTCTGATGCATCCCAAATGCGTCACAATCTATAGTTACAGAATAGATTGGCGACTGGTGCGGCGGTTGTTATGTAATTAGGCGACTATACCCGTATGGCGATCTGGACCCACATACACACATGTGTATGTCCATATCACTATATCATTGACCGATATCCGATACTGATAGCCCTAGGTACTCATTTTTCTGGTTCTCTTCGGACCCAAGATGTCCATGTGTGATGGTTATCCTCCANATAGGTTCCACATCTTTTTGGTACAATGCTATGCTGGTGCATCCCAAATCCGTCACAATCTATAGTTACAGAATAGATTGGCGACTGGTGCGGCGGTTGTTATGTAATTAAGCGACTATACCTGTATGGCGATCTGGACCCACATACACACATGTGTATGTCCATATCACTATATCATTGACCGATATCCGATACTGATAGCTCTAGGTACTCATTTTCTGGTCCTCTTCAGACCCAAGATGTCCATGTGTGATGGTTATCCTCCATTTGTGTACATACGACGTCTTCAAATTCAAAACATTCTGACTTTTTACATATGTACACACACTTTTTCGATCCGAATGTGTCTTCAAATCCTTCGACTCCATCTCAGTAGGATCGCATGATAGTATTGGCATATCACCACACACGTGCCGTATATACTTTACGATTCACCGAGTCCTGATATGAGATTCGCAATGTATGCGAATGTAGGTGTGTGCATGCGTATTCATCGCAAANGACCCAAGATGTCCATGTGTGATGGTTATCCTCCATTTGTGTACATACGACGTCTTCAAATTCAAAACATTCTGACTTTTTACATATGTACATACATACACTTTTTCGATCCGAATGTGTCTCCGAATCCTTCAACTCCATCTCAGCAGGATCGCATGATAGTATTGGCTTATCACCACACACGTGCCGTATATACTTTACGATTCACCGAGTCCTGATATGAGATTCGCAATATATGCGAATGTAGGTGTGTGCATGCGTATTCATCGCAAAGAGTTCTCTGTGAACGAAGAGAACACGTATGTAACTTGTCTTAACATGCATTTGTTTGTGAGCTTGACAGCTCCATAGCTGGTCTTGTCACGCCATGGAAGAAGGTCGGGACTAACTTGTTCTAGGGCGCCAGCTAGGTTAGGATTGCCCAATAGAGCATGGCGTTGTCATATTTGACTATAACTTTCAAATGCAGAATTGGGAAGGTAACACCATATGTCTCGCATCGGACGGGCTGGCTTACCACCATTCGGTACGTTGCCGATCTAGGCCTATTGGATTCGTGAAAAGTAGTCAACATTCTTCCATATTTAAGGATGTTGCTATCTGTGATTCACGTTGTCTTCAAAAACATGTGTACTGGCTAAGTATAAGCCAAAGGAAACCGCCCCTTCATATTGTCGTGTGTCATCAATTCAAAACATACTCCCTAAACGTTTATGCGTCTCGTCCTCTAAGGTGGCCATACTTCATGCCTTCAACTCACGTGTGGTGAACACTAACTCCGAACATCCCTTCTTGATGTGGTTTTCGTCCCGTCTTCGGCCCCACCTTTCCGGAATTTGCCCCACCATGTCCCGGCTTCATGCAGTCCGGTTGGGTGGCAACTAAGACGGAGTTGATCCTTGTCTATCTCGTAAATATTCTTTCCGGCACGAGTTTCTTAGCTCTATATGGCTATGTCAACTCTTTCCATTTTGGTATGATCTATGTATGGTGCTACAATCCCGACACGACAGTAGTTCCATAACCTATGTACTTTATAACAGCATCGGCGTTCTAGACGTCCGTAGGGTACGATGGCGATAGGCTTAACCTACATAACCCTACCACGATCCGAACAACTTCCTCATAAGTAAAAGCCGCATAGTTATGAATTACCCCAAAGCAAACGAACTCGCGTAGTGTAATTTGCCGAATGTGCATCTACAGATTAACGTTAATTCTCCATGTCGCCAGTAGAAGGTGAAACAGAGATATTGCAGATCTAACAGTGCGGCGCAAGAAGATTAGTGACAGATGAAGAGAAAACCCGGTTCAAGATACTTCTTAATTTAGACTTGTGGCTTGGTTGATTCAGAGTAGAGAACAGTGAGTTTAAGTGGGCTTGATATCAAAGTATACCAAGTTGCAGCGCACTCAAAAACGACTCCAGATTAGACGCTTTTCTTCATTTGTCGGACCAGAGGCCGCCGTGGCTGGACAATAGGGGCCCGGAATATTTGATTGCTACATATGTAGTTTTTCTCTAGACTGGCAAACACGGTCCATGTCTCAGTAACTTTCTCAATGTCCGACTACCCTGTTCCCCCGGTACTCCGCGGTGTATCGGACCTCGCAAGTTTCGGTGATATTTTTCTCGAGGCTCAGCTGTCACTTTACTCACACGTGCATCGACATAAGCATACGAGTACACATGCTTCCAACATGAAGCTCGGCATATGGAGTCTCAAGATATACATAGATACATACGTACTTGTACCTCTGCTTTCCGAAACTTGGGGTCTCGGATGACAGCTTCTTTCCCGACGAATAGATGCTTCTTGATGTGTGTATATATGTACATATCTATGTGTATGGGGCTTAAGAGCTTGGGGCACACATGTTCATGGCATCAAATTGTATATTCGGTACCGGGCGGTTGTGATGTTACTCTGTGAAGGGAGACCAGAATGAATATACGGGGTTTAATGACTTGGAAAACGAGGGGACTGTGCATTTGTTTGTTTAGGGCAAGCATGTTGTTCAACACGTCAAGATAACCATGGTCCAACACATCTTGTTTCAACCACTAACCTAATATCAGGACCGCATATCTAAACTATGTATACATGCGGTATAACCATATTTATATCAGATGGAACCAAGTTTTAATAAAGTCCACGGTTCATTAACCCTGATATCTCCATCCACCGCCGGTATCCCACATGTGCCGTATATAGACGTAGAATGAGCTATGGAACCCCCATGGAAGCGGACCCGTCCTCCGCATAGACCCCCCGCAAACGCAAGGTGCAGAAANCAACACATATTGTTTCAACCACTAACCTAATATCAGGACCGCATATCTAAACTATGTATACATGCGGTATAACCATATTTATATCAGATGGAACTAAGTTTTCATCAAGTCCACGGTTCACTAATCCTGATATCTCCACCGCCAGTATCCCACATGTGCCGTATATAGACGTAGAATGGGCTATGGAACCCCCATGGAAGCGGACCCGTCCTCCGCATAGACCCCCCGCAAACGCAAGGTGCAGAAACAGCCCCGTCTCCGGCACCCACGAAAGCCTGCCTCGCCTCAACAAACGTGCTTTCAGCCTCTACTGGTCCAGACCGCGTATACTTCTCCACTCATCGTCTCTCATATGAGAATGAGAATATGTAACCGGGCCGATGAGATGTTAGAGCTCCGACCAGCATAGCTTACGCTACGATCGCCATAGACAAGGTCAAGTTGTCGTCCTCAACAAAGACGTTGCCGCCTCCTGGATATAGTTGACTACAAGATTGGTAACTATGGTTGTCGCATCAGGAATCTTCCATTCGTTACAGGCAAACAGGGCAAGCAAACCGCAGCGCATCCCTTGGATCTCCTTGTTCATCAATCGCCTAAAGTAATAAGCATATCACAACCCAAAATCCACCAACCCAGCTCCGAAACAGAACAAAAGCGCCCAGACCGTCAAACCGCCTCGAACAACAAGGCTCTAGAAACACTAGCCGCGTGTGTACGTCAGCCAATTTCAGAATAACCCCCGTATCTCTCCGGCCCCCCGCGATTCAAATCTCCATAGATCATGATACTTGTGATGAAACAACCTGCAACGAGAGTGTAAAAAAAGCTATACAATGTGTATTCTTTCAGCCCTCCTGTTGGTCCTCTTCTAAAACAAGAACTGTCAGGGGGATGATATGTCTGTGAATCAACACTTCAACGTGAAAAGTCTCTCCATAGGCTNGTCCAGACCGCGTATACTTCTCCACTCATCGTCTCTCATATGAGAATGAGAATATGTAACCGGGCCGATGAGATGTTAGAGCTCCGACCAGCATAGCTTACGCTACGATCGCCATAGACAAGGTCAATTTGTCGTCCTCGACCAAGACGTTGCCGCCTCCTGGATGTAGTTGACGACAAGATTGGTAACTATGGTTGTCGCATCAGGAATCTTCCATTCGTTACAGGCAAACAGGGCAAGCAAACCGCATCGCATCCCTTGGATCTCCTTGTTCATCAATCGCCTAAAGTAATAAGCATATCACAACCCAAAATCCACCAACCCAGCTCCGANAAAAAAAAAAAAAAAAAAAAAAAAACACTTCAACGTCGTGATATCAATATGCTTTGGAAGCTAGTACACATGAGGTTCTCACATTTGATAGCTTCGCGGTTGTTTGCCTATGGCATGCAGGAAGTTGTGATCTGAGAGTTTCCTCGGAGAAATCACCAATATTCGGGCACGTCAAAGAGCAATACACACAATTAATCATAGACAAAGCAGGCGGTAGGACCTCTCGTCGGACAGTGCCGTAATGACATTTGTGGGTTGGTGCTAACCCTAACGCTGGAGCACGTCACATTTCCGAATAATGAAATATCGGTGTTAGTGATAGTCCTGGGAAAGTAGAACCGATATATCTACCTTTTGGTGCACAACCCAGATCTATAGACACTTATACAAGATGTATCAAGCGACAGCATGTTCATGTCAAGTTGATATGAACTAAGGCCATGAAAACTCAAAGGCACATAACGTGGTAACACAATATCCGACTTACACACTATGGACGTGATATCTTGCATCTTCCATACAATTTCTTCCGTGATTAGTCCATAAACCTAATCAGTAACTTTACCATGCTTGACCTCTACATCTATACAAAGTTAATTTCCCATTACTCTATACACCTGTATACAGTTAAGCTTTAGTCAAACAAACAATGTGTTCCACGGACCCCGGGGGTGGCTAGCACTACCNACCAACCCAGCTCCGAGACAGAACAAAAGCGCCCAGACCGTCAAACCGCCTCGAACAACAAGGCTCTAGAAACACTAGCCGCGTGTGTACGTCAGCCAATTTCAGAATAACCCCCGTACCTCTCCGGCCCCCCGCGATTCAAATCTCCATAGATCATGATACTTGTGATGAAACAACCTTCAACGAGAGTGTAAATAAAGCTATACAATGTGTATCCTTTCAGCCCTCCTGTTGGTCTTTTTCTAAAACAAGAACTGTCAGGGGGATGATATGTCTGTGAATCAACACTTCAACGTCGTGATATCAATATGCTTTGGAAGCTAGTACACATGAGGTCTTCACATTTGATAGCTTCGCGGTTGTTTGCTTATGGTATGCAGGAAGCTGTGATCTGAGAGTTTCCTAGGAGAAATCACCAATATTCGGGCACGTCAAAGAGCAATACACACAATTATTCATAGACAAAGCAGGCGGTAGGACCTCTCATCGGACAGTGCCGTAATGACATTTATGGGTTGCTATTAACCCTAACATTGGAGCACGTCACATTTCCGAATAATGAAATGTCAGTGTTAGTGATAGTGATGGGAAAGTAGAACAGAGATATCTACATTTTGGTGCACATCCCAGATCTATAGACACTTACACAAGATGTATCAAACGACAGCATGTTCATATCAAGTTGGTATGAACCGACTTACACACTATGGACGTGATATCTTGCATCTTCCATACAATTTCTTCCGTGATTGGTCCATAAACATAATCAGCAACTTCTCCATGCTTGACCTCTACATCTGGACAAAGTTAACTTCCCATTACTCTACACACCTGTATAGAGTTAAGCTTTAGTCAAACAAACAACGTGTTCCACGGACCCCGGGGGTGGCTAGCACTACCCCGTCTTCTCACCAAACACATTCAAGAAAGGGCTCAGCTGTCAGAGC
>JSUI01006110.1:0-20499 GCA_000833645.1 Huntiella omanensis | reverse complement strand
CCAGACTCAGGAAGGAGTACCCCTCATCCATCCTTGCGTATTGATACCATCAGCCGCCTCTTTGCTCGACGTCATCCCCCCAAATCGATATCTCCAGAACTGCTTCCAACAGCCACCGCCCTTTACAATGGACCTCCCCCTTCTGTTCAAGAAACTAGCTTTTGAAAAAGGCTTTATGGGGATTTCCGGTCGATACATGTACCGATACTATGTCTCTGTCTACATGAACGCCATGCTTGATCTCCCAGAAGATGCAGTGGCATTGCATGGGGTCAGTGCCTTTGCACATCAAATTTCACGCCTCACATCCCGAAGCTCTCGCGCATACTTCATCGAACTGGGCAACGGAGTTCTCTGGGCATAATAAGTCACGTCCTCCTGTCAGAGNTCCACCCCTCTGTTGTCACTTTTTAGTGCACACAACTGTTTGGATTCTTTTTTCTACACCTCGATGGTGGCCAACTTGTCACTTTTCAGTGCACAAGATGAACCCCATCGAGCTCCGTGTCGTATCCTTTCTTGAAACCTATTGGTCACATGTTTGGAGACTTCAATACTTTTTTTGCTTTAGCTATTTCTATGGGGGCTTGTTTTTTCTTGTACGAATATCTTTCTATACTACTGTCGGATCATTTAAGGCAGCTTGGGATGTGGACTTTGGTGGACTGGCGTTTTTACATGAGATGGAGATATTTAAGTTTTGTGGGGATCTATTGGTTCGGAGTTTGGTTGCGTTTTGGGACTTCTACGTGTATTCTACTTTTGATTTTTTTCCTTATTATGAACAAGTACTTATGAATTGGCACATTTAACCCGGTGATGGTTGTGAAATCTATATTCAGTCTTAGTCTCGCTGGTCGAACTACGCCTAGGTTCGTAAAGGAACCCAGGAGTCTACATGCTACCGTACCATAGTGGACGTCAAGGCAAATGCCCTTAGAATAGGCAACTTCGATCAACTGTAGGTAACCGTTTAGATATCAAGCTTGGTGAAACGACTATGCAAGTATACAAATTAAGGTGGAATGCACCACGCTGATAAGTGTATTGAATCACGGAGAGATAGGAAGGTGGGAGTGTTAAAATCATAACGAACAATTTTTCGTCGGTGCTCAAACTAAAGTCAACACCAATTTGGTCCACTCCTTCAATCCCATCGTAAATTCATATAAACTTTCATGCCCACATATGTAGTACATGTCGTTTTGGTCTGTGCCTAGGGCTGCTCTTTGACCCTTGTGGGTCTATTCCTACCAACCGATAGCTACACAGCTACACATGATCAGATTTCAACAACGCCTTGAAGTGGTGCTAGNGAGTTGATAAACGACAGGTTTGTGCCGGTCAAAGGAAGACTTGCAGATTGAAAACAGATTAGGAGGGTTATCAAAATATTCACTACCTACTCCATTCCCATTTCCTCATTACATCTACACGCCATAAGACCATCTTTAGCGACGCTTAGTTGCTTTCTATGAGCTTTATCCGCCATTTTTCATTTCGTTTGCAGTCCCGAGATATCCATTGGGTCGCTGCCAGCCGATGATTAGATTGCTGAATGGCAAATGTGTACACACATAGCACAAAACGATTGGGCAAATCTATGCCAGGTGAACCTCTAGCTGTCTCCGGATCTGTCACTAGTTTGATCCGGTGTGGTTCATCGTTCTTGTTCTACGAACCTTCTACCACCACTCTACATCCAACATATCCCCACCTGACGCTGCCACGTATCTTAGACTTTCCAAATATTTGAATTACCCCCATCTTGTCACACCTTGCCGCCCCATCATCCCCGCAAACGACCGCAAACTAAGCACAGACAAGTCAACCACTTGCTAATACCCCGCCCAACTTAACCAAAAATATGCCTAATTGGGAAATTATCCTAATGAGGAAATCAATATCCCTGCTGCTTGCGGAAATCCCTGTGTGTGCGCGCTGAGGTGTGCGCGACGGTGCTTCCCAATTGGGACGACAGGATGAGATGTGATAGTTTTGTGATGGTGATAGAGGGAGAAGTGATGTTTAACCTGGGAGGGGAAAAAACCAGAGACAAAGAAATGGGAAAACCATGGGTATTTGTCCGTCATCTGTTACTAGCGACTTGTTTGGTTGGGGAGGCCGTACGTAGGCCAATTACGCGGGTTCTTTGAGTCGTTTGCAGTTTTTTTTGTTAGGTGGGTGCGGAAGTTGTGTTTGGAAGCGTTGGCGGGATGGGACATGCGGACGTTATTTCTATCTGTGCGACCGAACGGTCGAACGGGTACGAGGTTACATGATTGTCGGATTGCCGCATCGTAGCGTAGCTTTGCAAGACACCAAGTTGTCCCTCGATTCATGAGTAGGAATTTGATAGGGCGGTGCACATACCCGCATACATACCCAGCAGAGCACAACAAAGAACAAGATTCGCCCTCTTACTAAGTGGTGGCAACCCGTCTCCTGCATCAGGTATGTGTAATTCTTTGTCCGACAAAACTAAAGTAACTTAGAGTAACAAGATATGTCTCTCTAGATCCATATCAAAGAACGTGGCAAGTTAGCGCCGTGAGATAATTTCCGCGGCAGGGGCTTTTCTACCATTTCCTTTCCTCCCTCTTTGTCAGTAGCGAATGCATAGTGTCATACGATGCATACATATCCTTTGATCGATAGGGCTGGCATCCCAACAACCCCCCGATGTCTCTAGAGATCCAACACGGCTATACTTCTTTGACTGACTACCGCACCCTCCACTTCTGATACGCTCCATATCTAGGAACGAATACCAATCGGTGCATGATGGATGCCCTGGTCCCTGGCCTGGATCTCGCTTATAGACAACCCTGGCGTTCTACCCGGGCGGAATCATTGGTGGGGCTAGACTACCGTGGAGACAAAGACGGGCTGGGATAGGCTACATTTGGAGACAAAGAGGCCCTGAAATGGTAGGTATAGTCGGACCGACGAGTGACGTTTGTTAGACGGGAGGGCACCGTAGAGGCGTCTTTGTAGTCGCCACTGGACATGTGTAGTCAGCATGTTGGATTGGAGATGATAATTGGCTTGGTGATATACAGACGGAGTCCACGAGTGTCCGGGGGCCTAGGATGGATCGATGGGATCTTTCTGGACCAATGGAGTCGGAGCTTCCATGGATGCTCTAGAGCTGTCACTGTTTGAGACGGTGGGATGGCTCTTAACTCCTTCCGGCATTATAATCTTTGTCTGATTCCAGAGCCGGGGTTACCACAGCTGAGTGGTTGACAAATTCTGAGCACTGGCCTGGCCATCTCGCGTTGGGATAGATGACGCTGGACTTTGGTGTAGAACGATCCTTGACATGCATGATATATCCCCAAACAGAGAACTGTCGCCTTTTGTGGAAAAACCAACAGTTGCTTGCCACATGGTCATGATCACATGCAACCCGTACAAAACTATGTACATATGTACATAAGCCCTACTCAGTCTGACAGACTATCTTGGCGGTATATCAACACAAGGCCGTAGCCGATCTTCACCACACCATCATACAGCGTAGCCCGACAACCACCTGACAGAATATTTATAGAATCATCTCATGTATGCACATATATACCCACTACAAAAGGCAAAAAAAAACGCAACCCTAGAACCAACAAATCCTACCCACCATCACCATTCTACCACTCCTCCGCTTAATCCTCCTGGTAACTAATCTTCCGCATCTCACCCAGTCTATGCCTAGCTGCCGCCAGCGCATTTTCCAACTGTAAAATCTCCACCTGCTGTTCCATTTCCCGCACCTTGAACTCATGAGCACCTAGCTTGCCGTAATCAATAGCCTCATCATCTCTCCCATTCCGCTCCTTAATGATCTCCTGTACCTGTCTAACCAGGGACCGACACGCCGCACCAACAGCTTTACTCGCAGTCTCCAGACCCTCCTGGCTCTTCGACATAAAGCCAGCCTTGACACGGGAAGCCGCAACGAGCTGGGCCGTAGAAGCGGCAACATCGTTGGAGGCAACAATGAGCTGTTCAGGGGAGTTGCGACCGCTGATGACACCGTCGGCAGTCTCAATCAGAGTGTTCGTAGAAGAAGCGACAGCCTTGGCTGCAGAGATAAGACCCTCTGTCCAGCGGTTGTTCTTCTTGTAGAAGGCCGTCTTTGACGAAGCACCACGACCAGCCTGCACAATTTCCTGCTGGGTAGCCGTAGCCGCCTTGATCAGTTGGGCAATCGCTGTGGTAACAGCACTAGCCGCCGCGATGATAGAGTCATGAACCTTGAGTTCATATGTAGAGTAGCCGTCTCTCGGCTTGTTCCGCAACTTAGCCAATCTGGCCGCTGCCGCCGCAATGGCATCAGCAGCCTTGTTCAACTCTTGGTCAACGATATCTCCAAGATCACCCTTGCCCTTCCAGTTAGCAACAGGCGCAAACTCATCAACCAGCTTAGTCAACTTCTGCAACGCAATCTGCACGTCGTTGTTGTTGTTGATAACCACATCGGTCTTCTGGAGAGGGTCGAGACCCTCAAGACGGAAACTGAGAAGACTGCGGAAGAACTGCACCGTCGTGTGGGCGGCAGTGCGAGAACCAGACAGGAGAGATTCACCCTTACGGTCATCCGTAGCCAGACGAAGAAGACCCTTGGTGTTGGAGCAGACATCAGCAACGGCACCAGAGAAGGTCGAGATAGAACGGATGAGATCACCGTGGTCAGCGTTGGGACCATCAGCGATGAAACCGTTGAAAGCAGTGGCAAACTCCATAGCCGAAGAAGAAGCCTTCTCCATCTGCGACAGCACAAACGTGGGAGAGGCGTTCTGGTT
Organism: Huntiella omanensis; assembly: GCA_000833645.1. NCBI lineage: Eukaryota > Fungi > Ascomycota > Sordariomycetes > Microascales > Ceratocystidaceae > Huntiella > Huntiella omanensis. Next base: position 15,697 of record JSUI01006110.1, on the reverse strand, counting down.
ACCAGCCTGCATCGTCGAGTCGAGCTCGTAAATAGCGTCATCAACACGCTGCACGCCAACCTGCAAAACAGAGTCAATGATAGCATTGATCTTCTCCTGGTTTGCCTCCGCAAGCGCCTTGATACCCTCATCAAACATCTCATCACTAGCACCACCTGCACCGCTGATCTTGAGATCATTCAACTCCACAAGAGCCTGGTCCATACCAGCCTTGTAAACCTCAAGTTCCTCCTCCTTGTCACGAAGAAGCCGCTCAAGGTCCGAGTTACCAGCCCGCACCGAACCCTGCGCATCCTCGAGAGCCCGCGTCTTGATACGCAAAGCCTCCTCGAGATCTGCCATCTCGCGGTTGTACTTGGACAGCATGGTAGACAGCTCATTGCCCTTCTGGCGCTCAAGATTATCCGCCTTATCGAGGGCCAGGCGCAGCTCCCGACGCAGCTTCTCCACCTCATCCTTAGACGAGCCAGAAGCCCGGTCCTTGTCGTGAAGAGCACGATCACGCTCACGGATCATGTCCGCCAGCTCCAGGTTCTTGGTCTTGATTTCACGCTCCAACTTCTCACGCTTCTCGTTCGCCTCTTGTGCCGAGGCCGCCTTGAGCTGCACTGCCTTGAACTTGGTCAACAAATCTAAGTGCTCGTGGCGCAGCTGCGAGTACAGCTTAGCCAAAGCCTCATATTTAGTTCGCCATGTGTTGACCTGCTCCTGTAAAGCCCGGATTTGGTCATCCTTGCTCGACATTTGCTGCCCGTATGAGCCCTGGAGAGCCTGAAGCTCGCTCTCCAGAGATTTGACTCTGGCGTCAAATTGCTGCAGCATAAGCTGGTCCTGTTCGTACTGCGCACGAGCAGTGAGGTTCTCTCTCTCCAGCTCAGCCAGCCGTCCCTGTGTCTGCCATTGCGCCTGCTGCGCCAATAAAGCCTCCTGTTCTCTCTGTTGCTGTTCCAACAACCGGCGTTGTTGCTCCTCGAAATCCCGTTGAGCCTGCGCCTGCGCCTGTTGTTGCGCCAACATCGCAGCCTGTTGCTGTTCTTGTAACTGGCGCTGTTGCTCTTCGTATTCGCGGTTCTGTTGGTCGATCTGGTTGTTCCAAAATTCCGACATGTCGTCGGGCTCGTCCTTGCTTGGTACCGGTGGCGAGGTCTTCTCCTTTGGCCGTGGTGGGAGTGGGCCGGGTTCGTCCTCGGCGAGCAGGTTTGGCGGATCAGCAGCGAGCTTAGGGAGGGAAAGAAGACTGGTAAGATAACGGAGGTTCGAACATTCGTAGTAGAATTTGGCAAGACGGTAATGTTGGGCGTCGTAGCGTTCACGGAGTGGTTGAAGAAGTTCAACTTCGCCCGTGGCTGCAGGGAGAAACAAAGTACGTTAGAAGGCGCATTTTCGGTTATTCCCGGGAAATAATCACTTACTTGAATGCATGGCGCGCAGCATGCTGGTCAAGAACTTGTAGATACCGTAACTCTCCGCTACCAATGGCACCAGGGCCGAAATACGACATTCGTTATTGCCAACATTGCGGAAATGCGAAAAGATCAACTTTTGGAACTGATCAATGCGATCCTGAAGCTTCATGAGGTCGAGAATGGTCTCGTACCCCTCATTGGGGTCATTGATTGAGCGTAGCGAAATGTACTCTTCATATTCAAAGGTGCCGTTGAATTCGCGGTGGTTTTGGTGGAATTGGAGCTTGGCCAGCAGGAAACTGACGTACTCGCGAAGTAAGGGCGCATACCCACGGATGCCGTCGCCGCCCGAAACTCCGCGCACAAGAGACTCAATCCAGCCCCGGTTGGCCAGACCCTCCTGGAGCGACGATGGGTGACCTTCCTGGAGGACCTTGTGAATAGTTATGAGCGCTTTGAATGTCTGGACTTCATCAGCAAGAATGGGTTGGCTAAAGAAAGAAAAAGAGTCAGCCTTGGGCCATAATGATGTGCGCTTTTGTTCCCCGACTTACACCTTTATTCCAATCCAAAAGGCGGTAGATGAACGGTGGTCCCACGTGTAGACGATGCAAGCACGCACGTGTTTGCGCTTCGGGGCCGTTTCTTCGCTCGAGGTGGCCTTTTTGATGTTGATGGCCAATTCCTGGTCCGTCTTCGTGTGATTCACCGACATTGTGGGCGGGATTGTAGAGTTGTTCGTCGGAGTAGTGTCTCGGAGAAAGAGACGGGTAAATCGTTAGGATAAACAATCGGTGCTGCCTGCGACGTCGTCGGCTGGAGGATCGTCCCCATGCTTGGGATCCAAGCTCCGCCACTTTGGTCAGGGTGGAAAGGAGATGTAACCCGCAATAGACCCTATTTGCGTTGCTGTGTTAACCCTTACCATAGGCTCTGTCCATTTGAGAGTTGGCCCACTTTTCCCGATTGAGTGCAAGTCAGTTAGGTCCATACTTCTCCCGGTAGTGGGGTGCATCCTCAAATGTCAACAACATCTAGATTGGGTAGTTAGTAAACACGCGGAAGTTTACCTTGTTTGATAGTACCATCCAACTTTCACATATTTGTGGCTCATGACATTCTTTTGTTGATGCATTTTTGATGATTTCTTAAGAGAACCAGACTCACGCGTTTCATCAAATATCCATCAATTTCATCATGCAATTCCTCACTCCAGCCAAGATCGGCCTTCTTGTCGTCATTGACATGTATGTCAAGAATGACATCCCAGCCTCAGTACACTTAAACGTCCTCAATTTCTTGGCCCTCCATGTTTCACAGATTGACGTTGAATCATTACGACATGGACTGTCAACTAGCAGATTCCGTTTAGCTGCCTCTAAACTTCGGTCAATTGAAGAGACAGTCAGCATTGTGGCATCAATTGCAGCCTTCAAGGAGCTGTTTGCTCAGCCTTCACCAGATCAGCCTGGCCATGATCTTTGGGATATATTCCTGAAGCGAGTTTGGGCCATTGAAAACTTGAATGCTCTGCATACGTTTGTCCTTTCAAGACCGATGATGTTGATTCGGAGTTGGAATGACCTATGCAGCATCCCATGCTCCTTTGATGAAGAGGAAGTGGTGTCGGAACCGGAGGATGAGACGACCAAAAATGATCCCGAAGCTGCTGCCGAAGGGGGTGCTAGAAAACCACCCCGGAAGCTTCGCCTCGAGCCGAACTCGCCCATTGGCGTCTTTGTTCGGCAATGTCGAATCGAGCTGCAGCAACAAAACTTTCACGAAAGTGGAATTTTATGGGAAGCCTTCATCAGATATAGGCAGCCCACTTTTTCCGAAATTCATCGGCGGTACCCAAAATACAAAAAGCGATTTGGCTTTGATTCTGTGTTGGCCGACGAGGAGACCCAATGGAGCAGCGCTGATCGTCGCTTGCTGGCTGAGGCGGCATACGGAAGTACTGTGATTGGGTCAAAGGGGGCCCCGCCAGTTGATGCGATCGCCGTCAGTGCTACTGACATGGCTGCACTAGTTGACTTCCAGATTAGCCGGATGGAGGTAATGCGGTGTCGAGTTCCGCTGGAAATGCGGAANTTTCTCCGAAATTCATCGGCGGTACCCAAAATACAAAAAGCGATTTGGCTTTGATTCTGTGTTGGCCGACGAGGAGACCCAATGGAGCAGCGCTGATCGTCGCTTGCTGGCTGAGGCGGCATACGGAAGTACTGTGATTGGGTCAAAGGGAGCCCCGCCAGTTGATGCCATCGCCGTCAGTGCTACTGACATGGCTGCACTAGTTGACTTCCAGATTAGCCGGATGGAGGTAATGCGGTGTCGAGTTCCGCTGGAAATGCGGAAACAGTTTGAGGACTTGGTTCGGGATAGTAAGTCAATCCCGGCGAATATCCACTATCTCAGGTATGTCTGCATTCACAAATAACTCGATAGAATCACACTAACTAGGGCGTAGATATTTGGAGGCCCACTTTGCTGCCGATATGACAGCGGCATTTGACCAGCTCCATCGGTTTTTCGACGCCAGCACCGGAAATAACGACCGAAAGACATACCAGATATCTTTAATGACACTGGCAACCTTGAAGTTTGAGTTTGGGTGCTATGGTGAAGCCTTGACAGCAATGCTGGAGGCTATTTCGACAGCCCGTGAAAACGGAGNATCGCCGTCAGTGCTACTGACATGGCTGCACTAGTTGACTTCCAGATTAGCCGGATGGAGGTAATGCGGTGTCGAGTTCCGCTGGAAATGCGGAAGCAGTTTGAGGATTTGGTTCGGGATAGTAAGTCAATCCCAGCGAATATCCACTATCTCAGGTATGTCTGCATTCACAAATAACTCGATAGAATCACACTAACTAGGGCGTAGATATTTGGAGGCCCACTTTGCTGCCGATATGACAGCGGCATTTGACCAGCTCCATCGGTTTTTCGACGCCAGCACCGGAAATAACGACCGAAAGACATACCAGATATCTTTAATGACACTGGCAACCTTGAAGTTTGAGTTTGGGTGCTATGGTGAAGCCTTGACAGCAATGCTGGAGGCTATTTCGACAGCCCGTGAAAACGGAGATAGTTCAACCCTCAATTTCTGTTTGATGTGGATTTTCAATTTTGGATTGCAATTCCCTAAGTTGATGAACGGCATTGACGATTCATCTATGCTCGCCAATGCTCATGATACGTTCTCTTATCTCAAGGATAAGACTACACAGACTCATATGATCCCGCTGTTGACCGCCACCTATGTGATGGAGGCTGTACAGGGGTTACGTATGGGAGATAGTCTCGCGACTGTTTGGGAGTCGATCATTCGTGCCTCTTGTTTACTTGGGACATACGGAGTGAACAGTCTCTTGGGAGATGTCGCGAGTTGTAATTGGCAAGTGTGGAGTCACATGGGCCTTGGGACTTTGTGCATCTTAGAGGCCGAAATCTTCATGCATTCATCACTGGTGAAATGTGACCTGAAGGCTGCTGTTGAAGTCGCTCAGTACTTGGCTTGGTCTTATTACTTGGACGGCCGGATACAAAAGGCGTTTTCAGTTCTGGATGATTTGGTAAATCAGTATCCAGTTCTGTTTCCTGCTAACCTTGACCAGATTGCTCATACCCGGGCGAGATTGCGGGCAGATCAGATGGTTAAGGCAGGGAAGCTTGAGGACGCCGAGCTACTGATTGACGAGTTGCGGCAAGTTAAAACGCCGACAAGTGCCTTCGATGTTGTGACGCCTATCAGAATCGATTGTCTGATCATGCGTAAGCAACATACCGAAGCCCTCGCCCTAATTGAGTCTAGCATTCGGGATCTTGACCAAGGGACCTACGATTTCACTCAGCATGTCCGCCTTCTGCTTCTTAAAGCAGATGTATTCAAGAAATGCCAGAAGCCTCTTCGTGCGTTCACTATTGTTGTTCGTGCGACAATTTTGGCCCTGAACGGACGCCATATTGGGATGTTAGCACTAGCAACGAGTCACTTGGGATACATACTTAATGCCCTCGGTGAATTCACAGCCGCCTTAACTTTGCTTACAGCCGTCACACCCCGGGCCATGGAGCTCCGGGACCAAGCTGTAGTAGGTGAGCTGTGTGATGTTATGGCGGATTCATACGTTGGCCTTGCAGGACGCTCGGCGGGTGTTAAGGTGACAAGGAATCATTGCCTTGTTGAAGCGGGGAAGGCCCTGGTGATGGCGGAGGGTGCTTGGAAGGCAGTTGGAAACTTGGCGAGGCGGGGAGAGTCAATTGCCAAGGGGGCTTTGATTAGGAAGATTGCTGCAGCAACAGAGGAGTATCGTGGGGAGGCCCAAAGGTTTGTAAGTGTTGTTGCGGCGTAAGTGTGACTGAGTGTTCAGCACTTACGTTGGCTGGCCTAGATAGGTAATTGACCCAGAGTTTTAATGACATTGGGATGTGTAATCAGGTGCGCATCATATGCATGTGCATGCCGAGAGTCTCTGAAGTTCCACTCATGGCGGAGGGGTTGCTTCAAGAGATCCAGCCTGTGTGCTAGCTATTTGACGTGTGAATGACATGGTGATAACTTTCTAATACACAAATTGTACTCGCCGCTGTGTGAAGGTAACCAGCACACCGCGACAAGAACATAACGGTCATCTCAAATGGATTCAGCTATTCCCAGGTTTGTGTGTGTACATTCGTCTCTCGTCTTTATACTAGTAATCTAGCCCACTTCACCGTTAACAAATAGACTGCTTTACAAAAAAAAAAGCGGACAAACACGGTGAATAGCTGAACAGCATAGCCTGAATTCATCAGAGACCGCCCAGAGGAGGTTTCGATTGACACCAACAGGCTGCAAGAGACGCACAAGAAAGGCATAGTAGCAATGCGCGTATACATCACCAAACACATATCATGACGTCATCCACCCCAAACCAGGATATGCATTCCTCATATGCAACGCCAAGGTATCCCCAAACACACACATAAAATCAGGCATAATCTCGATAAAGGCCAAGTACCCACTTTCCTTATCGCCCACGAGTGATAGAAAGTATAAAAACCCTGATTATCCCCCGCAGCTTCCATCTTTCTTTTGTTTTAATCCTTCGGCGGAGGCATCGATGATGTCCCGCCCACCTATCGTTAGTTTCCTGTCGCGTTTCTACCACTGGTTATAGACTCTACACTTGGCTTGTGGTAGTCGTGATGTCTCTTGGTCTGATTGTTTCACCTCAGGTGGATATATCGTACGTATATACTAGTCTTTGTCTATACCTTTATCAATCAATTCTAACCTTGACTATAGAGTCCCATTCTTAGCTGAATGTGTAGACATTACGGATACCCCGACTTGAACTTACGATCTCCTTTCCCTTTTTTGCCATCACTCTATTGCGCAATACACAAGACGCACTAAATAGAACCCAGATGCGCAAAACTGGGGAAATCAGAGGGAGAGACGAAACGCAAAGAAAAACAAAGAACCCTAACAAAACACCGGAATTTAAATTTCCACAAAGGACGAACAACCAAACCAGCAACTGCGAATACCAAATTTCGCAAAGAACAGAGGAGGAGCCCGCGACTATATCCACTTAGGCCGGGATAGGGCGACAACTCAACGCAACGAGAGGACCAAGGCGCCGCGAGCGCAATAGATAGAACGTCGGAAAAGAATGGGCCATTTATGGTTTGTGGTGGCCCATGATNAGGACGAACAACCAAACCAGCAACTGCGAATACCAAATTTCGCAAAGAACAGAGGAGGAGCCCGCGACTATATCCACTTAGGCCGGGATAGGGCGACAACTCAACGCAACGAGAGGACCAAGGCGCCATGAGCGCAATAGATAGAACGTCGTAAAGGAATGGGCCATTTATGGTTTGTGGTGGCCCATGATGTTTTATAATATAACAGACTGTACCACAGGGGGTATCACTCTACGTAGTGACCCTATAAATTTTGGTTTGCCTGGTGTGATTGTGACTTTTTATGTTTGTGGTGTGCATGTTTTAGGGGGTAAGATTTCTTTTGTTCTGTGGTATTAACTGCTGTTCCTTGGGGATATTTCATACATGGCGAGTTGTGAGGTGGTTTATTGGGTGGACGTTCGCAAAAGCATCGTTGGAGAATAAACAGCTCTTCCAAAGCACCAAAGTCAAGTCATGTATATAAGTTGAGACGTCAACGTTGATCTGTTACGTTGTATTGCTAGTCTCATTCTCCTCACGAGTAATAGTATTTCTGTACCGCCACGTATAGTACATACATACAAAGTGCTTCAATCTTGTACCTTGTAGCACGAAAAGAATCCCGGGCCTATGGTGTGGCAGGTGTGACAATGTATGTAAGTTCGTAGCGCGGGCTGCTAGGGCTTGAATCAGAGGAACGCACTAAATTGGTGTTGTTAGTAGATGTCAACTCACGCTTGTGGACTCAGTATTGATTGATAGATCTCATTCTGACGCGTGTCCGTGTACCAGTATTACACTGGTCATGTTCACTCTCAACACTAACAAAGTTCCTCGTCAACCAAAAACACACATACACAAATCACAACCAACTAAGAACAAAAAATTTTATGAGGTCGCTACGTAGAGCGATACCCCCTGTGGTACAGTTTGTTATATTGAAGAATGCTATAGATCATCACAAACCATGAATGACCTATTGATTTCCGCGTTCCCCTCGTTCTGTTTGTTGTGCCTGCGCGCCCGCATGCTCGAAAGATGTTTTGGCCCCGCTTTCGTTATATTTTATGGATGCACGATCTCAGTACGAGTTTGTTTATGACGTTGTTCCGTACGCACTATTGGAATTGATACTACGACTGTTAGTTAATGCCTTTGACATCGTCGTACTATAAATATCTACTCACGAAAGATAACGTCACCTGAGGTGACCACATCTCTTCAAATCAGCCAACGACACATCCACAACAGGAAGGCCCGGACATAGCCCCCCAAGGTAGAAAACTCGGCGTGAGACACGCTTTCCAATGGACGAGGACTCCGACCCGACCCGTTCGGAGTCCTCGACAAAGAGCTAAAAGGGAAGAGAGATGGAATGAGGCGGGAGCTTAGCTGATACTTATACCCCGCAAGAAGACGCCTGATGTGGGGTATAGCCCCTTATCTGTAATATCGATAAGGTTGCCGAGTGGTGGGTGGTAGGGGTATCCTGGGCTTAGATCGTGAGCTTAGGGGGAATGGAGCTCGTGATGGCTGGTTTATGATGACTGCATGAAGGTATTCACAATGGTAGTTGTTTGGGGATTATGGATGTGTTGTACATGGTAGATTATTGGGTCAAATGAAGCAATCAAGCTTTATCGTGCATTTGAGGCGGTTTCTCCAATTGATTTGTGGCACTAATAAGCTGTATTGTTCGTGTTGCGAAAAGTTAACCCTATCGGATGTCATTGTCAAGCAGGATTAAATCAGGTGAATGGCGAAGGGTAGCGACGATGCTCACAGCTTGAACCTGTATCTGTATCAAGCCGATGGAATGAAGTAGAATGCGCTTGACCGCGTAGACAAATGGAAGTTTGTATTCAAGATCCATTAGATGTTTTTCCTCTGGAAGTTACACGGTGGTTGCTCACACATTTACCGAACCATCAACATGCCCTGCTACACTACATCGTGAGACACTGATCACACGACATGCGAGCGAACCTAAGCTCTACTACATGTATNTGAAGCAATCAAGCTTTATCGTGCATTTGAGGCGGTTTCTCCAATTGATTTGTGGCACTAATAAGCTGTATTGTTCGTGTTGCGAAAAGTTAACCCTATCGGAAGACATTGTCAAGCATGATTAAATCAGCTGAATGGCGATAGGTAGCGACGATACTCACGGTTTGAACCTGTACCTGTATCAAGCCGATGGAATGAAGTAGAAAGTTGACTGACCGCGTAGACAAATAGAAGTTCGTTTTGAAGACCCATTAGATGTTTTACCCCTCTAGAAGTTACACAGTGATTGTTGACGCAAAGTTACCTAACCATCAACATGCCCTACTACACTACATCGTGAGGCTGATCACACGACATGCGGGCGAACCTAAGCTTTACTACACATGTACCCAACAAGCTAATCTTCTCAGAAAGAGACTATATCGTCAATCAAGAAGTAGACTCTCATTTCTATCGTCCAAGATATTCCTCAAAAATGACCGTATTACCTAAAGTTTTCCACGTCTTTAGATCCACATTTACCCGTTCTTTTGTCAGTCGAATGTTCTTAATAGGTCATGGGATAGATCCGAGAATNGACCGCGTAGACAAATGGAAGTTTGTATTCAAGATCCATTAGATGTTTTTCCTCTGGAAGTTACACGGTGGTTGCTCACACATTTACCGAACCATCAACATGCCCTGCTACACTACATCGTGAGACACTGATCACACGACATGCGAGCGAACCTAAGCTCTACTACATGTATATATACCCAACAAGCTAATCCTCTCGTGAAGAGACAATATAGTCAACCAAGAAGTAGACTCTCATTTCTACCGCCCAAGACGTTCCATGAAAATGACCGTATTACCTAAAGTTTTCCACGTCTTTAGATCCACATTTACCCGTTCTTTTGTCAGTCGGATGTTCTTAATAGGTCATGGGATAGATCCGAGAATTTGTTGGAATATTTCGGAGGTATGGGTAGGGCGCTTGGGTATGAGATTAGAAATATAGATTCAACGGGGTGGATTTGATGATAGATGTTGTCTTTAAGACATGGTAGTTGAGTTTACATGTATTGCTTCAGTTAAAAGATACACTGAAAGAGTGATGACTTCTGGCTTCTCCTGAACGATTTTCACAACTTAAGCACGTCATACAACATGGGGATTGATGTATTTTAGGTCTATGCTTATACCAAGTGACACCCTAGTGTCTATACAGCGGGTTCTATCAAAAAGGATTCTGAATTATCCACCTCGAATACAACAGCAACTATACCACAAATAAGCATATTCATCTTCGTAAACCCATCAAACTCACCGTCACTTGCTTAATACCCTCCTCATCACGTCGACATAAATCTACCAACACCAAAGAGGGGTTAGTCTCTTCACGCACCAATCACATGGCCTAAGCTCTTTATCCTCGATATCGATAACGACTAGCCCCAAAACATATAAAAACCTTGCGCGTCCCCCCGATTCTTTCCCAAAATTTACTTCTTCCTTCTTCGGCGGCACCATCACGTGGATGTGTCGTCCGGAGGCTGTAGGCTCCTTTCCACGCTCTACCCATTCGAGATTCTGCCACCTCGTTTGGATAGTCGTGTTGTCATTTGACATGATTGATTTCTCACCACAGGTGAATTTCTCTTTCGTATGTTATATCTCAATTATCATTTCTTGGAAGGTCATCGGTTACTAACTCTTAATAGAACGTCCCCTAATTCGCCCATAGAGGGTTGACTTCACGGAATCAGCGTGTGTCTGTATCCACAGTTTCGAATATAATGCTCCCAGGTCGCGTCGATGGTTCTCCAAAACCTACAGTGTTCCCCTGCACCTTAATTTGGACATAGAACGTTGAATTAGTTGAATCATTCATGGTTTGTGATGGTTCATGACGTTTTATAATGTAACAAACCGTACCACAGAGGGTATCACTCTACGTAGTGACCCTAGAAAATCTTTTGTTTCCTTTTTAGTCTGTGATTGTGATTTATGTTATGTGTATATTGAGACTTGAATTTGTGTTTCCGGTCGTGTAATGTGTCGTCGTCATAGAGTTTGTCGTGATTATGAGATCCCGTAATCATACCAGGGTACTTTCTTCAACTACAATTCCAAGAGGAAATCAATGATCCCTACCAGACCCACATACGCGCTCCACGCCAATACAATATAAAACCTTGTTTTTCCTCGCCTCCATTCATCGTTCATTTCTTTTCCTTCCCTCGTCGCAACATCTCAGATGTCGCCTCCACCCGCCGTCGGTCTCTTCTCGCCTCTACACTAAAGTCTAATCCGCGATTCCTTAGCTGTAGACGAGTTATCGTTTGACCGAGTCTGTGATTCTCACCACAGGTGACTCCTTTCGTACGTTCATATACAGACCAGTCTTCAATCCGAATAAACACTAACAACCCCATTAGCCGTCCCATCTCCATGATGTGTCGATATCTCGAAACCGCTTGAACCGTGACCACGGACCCCTTTTTTTTTTCTTTTACTATTCTTTTTTTTTTCTTTTTTTTTTTTTTTGGAAATAGGCCTGACGTACCAGTGCTATTTTCGTCCGACCTACCACATTCCTTCCACCAACAATGCGATTAAAAATCGCTGCAGCACAGAGAAGACTTGACACATCTTCTCTTATGATAGCCGTCACTGTCACCGGGCAATTGGGATTTCGCCCCCCCATCGTAGAACGTTCGCTACAGAGTGGATTATTCATGGTTTGTGATAATTCATGACGTTCTATAATATAACAGACCGTACCACAGGGGGTATCACTCTACGAAGTGACCCCATAAACTTTTTGTCTCCTTTTGAACCTGTGATTGTGACTGATGTTGATGAGTTTGAACACAAGTCGAACGTGATATATTCTGAATACTTGATTTCTATGTTTAAAGAGTCTCGTAGTCTAAGAAGACCGTGTAACCAGTTAGGCATATGTACTGGTAAGCTGATCTATACTACGCCGTATACTATACAGAGTGACCAATTCAACCGCCGTATTGAACCCAACTCATGCCATGTATGTACGTTCTCCCCGCTTCTTATGTATTTCCTTGTTTCCCGCAGTTAACTAAATCCTAGACAGTACTGGCAAAGTATTGATCGTTATACAGATCGAATCCTGTAGACGTTTCAGGTGATGTGAGGTTGTACGATAATGTTCCAGCCGTAGAGGTAGATGTGCATTCGAATAGAATGGAGCTCGTCTTATATGCATTCCCTGTTGATATCGACTGACAAAAAGTTCATTAAATCTTTGTGAATCCATCGACTTCTGTGACATCATATGAGTACGACCTTCCACCCTCAAACATCACATAGAAGCACCGTCTGTGCGAGAGCAACATAAATAGCGACAAAGCACTTTCTCACCAGTGCATATACCCGATAGTTTCATGATCCAGCGATCCATTTAGAAAGTCAACGAAACTCCCACAGAAGGGAAGGTATCACTGGTAGTGGAGTCACCGTGCATCTCGGAACACCCATTCTAACAAACATCTCGTTTTATCATGCCAACCCATTATCTATTCGTGTATAAAAACCTCACAACCCCCATTCTTTATTCCAACGTTTTCATCTTTTCTTCTTCGTCGGGGCCAGCCCAGTACCCCGTCCACTACCATTGGCTTCTTTTTGCGTTCTAGCTTGGGTGCGACTGGGTCCGTATCTCGGGGTAGACTTGGTATCTTTTGGTTAGTATTCATGAGCGAGTATCTCAGGTACACTCATTATACGTTGGTACATACGTTTTTCGCCGTTAAGCCCTTTTATTAACTATATGTATAGCTGCCCCATTCCGTTGGAATGCGTGATACCTCGACTTGCGCTGAATTGGAGCCATGGACTTTTTCTTTTCAGAAAAAAAGTACGAATTTTTTTTGGGGTCTCCCAACACACAGGATTGAATTCTCTTTGGACCAACATAAACAAAACAAACAAAAACAGAAACCAAGAACGCAACATTCATCAACCACTTCAGCACCGACAGCACGCGCCCACGCACTCACCACCAACAACCAACCACACATAGGACGTCTTTCCGCTAGGTTATCCATTCATAGTTTGTGATGGATAGTCACGTTCTATAATATAACAAACTGTACCACAGAGGGTATCACTCTACGTAGTGACCCTAAAAAATACTGTTACTTGACGTGATTGTGACTTATGTTGGTGACTACTGTTACCACTGAATGAAAAGCTATGTTGACTTGGAGACTATTAACACTGATATGCCCTTCTTGTAAGTGACGTAGTCGTGGGAAGACATCCATGCATCTCAAGGTGATGTCATAGGGTTTCTCAATGGACACTTAGAAGTAGGAGTGGGGCTCTGGACTCCTTTAAAGGATACCAGACGAGAATGACGTCGTGTATGGAAACGTGTGGTGGTAATCTGAAGATTTAGTGATACCCAGTGGATGTTACCAGAGAAGAAGATACCCAACTAACTACAAAACCCACGTTGAATGAACCAGGTACTGTAAGATTCCCTTGATAGCTGGGTAGCACCAGTTACTTGTCTGTGATAGTTATATATGTACATATGTATGCTGTATATACCAACCATCACTTCACTAAATCATCCTTGTACCTTGTATGTACACCAACCACACCAGACGCCAACCTACCCTCGTGCTACACTGAACATAACCCACCATGTGACGCATGAAGCCTAACAACGTTACATCATGCGGGAGTCTGACCATCCAAAACCCCCGCTACCCACTAAAAACGCCAACCAGCCGCCACACATGTGACCACGACCTCCAAACACCCAACTTCCTCACTCACCAAACACCAAAAACGATCGGTGACACTCTTCCTTGGGAACATCATATGCACCCACCATGCAGCCAGCCACACATCTTCCTCCAAAGTAAGTTTCCCAACTGTATAAAAACCCAATACTTCCCTCCAAAATGAAATCATCCCTTTCTTAATTCCCCGGCGGCGTCATCTCAGATGTCCCGTCCACCCGCTGTCGGGTTCCTTTGACGTCGCTATCTGGAATATATCCTCTCTCTCAACATATCCAGATAGACGTGATGTTACTAATTTGAGTTAAATGGTCACCTCAGGTGAATTTATACTTCGTATGTACCATTTACAATTCCAAATAATATGGATAGTCCCGATAGACTAACTCAGCCATGACAGAAATCTTTAACATTGCGGAATGGCCAAAATGGACTCAACGGACCCATTTTTTTTTTTTTTTATTAAATCTTTTTTTCAACTTACTTAGCCCGACCTAGAGTCACAGGATCACAGGAAGGAACGAAACACCTCTTTCATCGAGCGCACACAGCAGAGCATCTTAATCTTCAGGGAAGTCAGCATCATCAATTCTCTCGGGGGACGACATCAACTCAAAGTTGGTGTAGTAATCTCACTTGAGAACAAAACAACAGCAGCTACAGATCTGCAATAAGTAACAGGACGTCAATAACTAGGCGAGTCAATCATGGTTTGTGATGACTCGGGTCGTTCTACAATATATCAAACCGTACCACAGGGGGTATCACTCTACGCAGTGACCCTAGAAAAAATGTCTTTCCAACTTGTCATCGTGATTCAAGTCTGTCTGTATATATGTACGCATATCTATCCATCTACATCCTGAACACTCCAAACTTAGTCTCCGTATCATCCACCCGCCCACCCATTGCCACCTCCAGACCAACCCCCAAGACATGTCTAGTATCACTAGGTGCCAAGATCCCATCATCCCACAATCTTGCAGATCCATACAAAGCTTCAGTCTCCGACTCAATTCTCTCCCTCAACGCATCATTTTGAGCCTGGTCTTTACCTTTACCAACCATTTGCATCACAGTAGCCAACTGCTCTGCTCCCATCACACCAACTCTAGCATTCGGCCAAGTCCAGAGAAACCTTGGACTATAAGCCCGTCCGCACATACCATAGTTCCCCGCCCCATAAGATCCACCCACGATAACGGTGAACTTAGGGACAGCAGCACATGCTACCGCAGTGACCAACTTAGCCCCATTCTTCGCAATACCACCTCTTTCAGTTTCAGATCCAACCATGAACCCGGATATATTCTGTAGGAACACAAGGGGAATACCACGCTGACAACATAACTCAATAAAATGAGCACCCTTCAAGGCGGCCGAGGAAAACAAAATGCCATTGTTAGCAATGATACCCACCTGATGTCCGTGAATCCTCGCAAAGCCAGTCACCAGTGTTGGTCCAAAAGAAGGCTTAAACTCCGAGAACTCCGACCCATCTACAATCCGCGCAATCACCTCATGAATATCAAGCGGAGCCCGCAGATTCGGCGAAGCGATTCCCAACAGGTCAGAAGTCCCCATAAGATCCACCCACGATAACGGTGAACTTGGGGACAGCAGCACATGCTACGGCAGTGACCAACTTAGCCCCATTCTTCGCAATACCACCCCTTTCAGCTTCAGATCCAACCATGAACCCGGATATATTCTGTAGAAACACAAGGGGAATACCACGCTGACAACACAGTTCAATAAAATGAGCACCCTTCAAGGCGGCCGAGGAAAACAAAATGCCATTGTTAGCAATGATACCCACCTGATGTCCGTGAA
>JSUI01006109.1:0-20495 GCA_000833645.1 Huntiella omanensis | reverse complement strand
CAGGGGTTGGGCCAACTCGGCGAGCCTGTTTAGGGTTCTTGTTGACAGATGCATTTTGATCGGGGTTAAAGTGTGAATTAATATGTGTTTAAAGTCGTCAATCGTTAAGGATGCAAAAAAGGAGGAAATGAGAAAAGAAGTCTCTAGATGGCTGATGACGTTGTTAGTTTGTAAATGTTGAGGGAGATAGATTATGATGCAAAAGACNTGCTGTGGCGGAAGCTTCCGCGTCGGAGTCGTCGGATCGGAGAATCAGGGGTTGGGCCAACTCGGCGAGCCTGTTTAGGGTTCTTGTTGACAGATGCATTTTGATCGGGGTTAAAGTGTGAATTAATGTGTGTTTAAAGTCGTCAATCGTTAAGGATGCAAAAAAGGAGGAAATGAGAAAAGAAGTCTCTAGATGGCTAATGACGTTGTTAGTTTGTGAATGTTGAGGGAGATAGATTATGATGCAAAAGACAAGGCTCTTCGGAGCTCCTTATATGGATGACCCCGTCGCCTTGCCCAGCCGCCCCCATTAGAAAAGTCACTGATAAACAGTCCAATATCGACACAGTACACAAGTCAGGCTCGCAAACACTGCATGCAACAGCTAGTTTATTGGGCCACAAAAACGCAAGGCAGTGCATAAGGCTCAACGTCCGAGCCCCGAACCCATAAACGACAGCGACTCGAACCTATCCCATGGCCCCGGCCATTGCAAGTCAGATTCTCTAGTCAGTAGAAACATTCGTCAGTGTCGTACTGTCAGCTCCGGGGTGATCAAGTCAATCGCACCGGGTTGTGGGCAGTTATATTTGTGTGTAGCCATGCAGTTGGCCGCCTGCGGGATAGTGGGATGACGGGTCTTGGCGACAGGATTTACCGGTGTTTGTTTCCATATTTGTAGTGCCAAGACCGGCCAAGAAGGGGGTTCGTGAGATTTCGGACTGGGATTGTCGGGTTGCGGCTTATAGTCTGGCAGAGGATGGAATTGGTTGTAGATCATTGCATTTTTTTGTGTCTCGATTATTTAGGCCTACAACGATTTCGCCTATACGGTCTGGAGCCTTGGGTGTCTTGGATTAGAGGGGAGTTTGCCACTCTATTGAATGGACGGATTGGGTAGGTTCTGGTAGCGCGACTCTGTTAAGGCCATGATCAGGTGATATTGGGGGAAATGCACCGACAGTCTGGTGGCTAGAATAGCTGACGAAGCTTATGTTTGTCTTTTGAAGATATATACATAAGTATCCCGTGGAACAAGTTTAAAGATGCCAAGAAATGTGGGATCAGTTTTGTCCTTATATGCATACATATGTACATGCACGGTCATCACGGCCAGATTGAAGGAGTCTTATACGGCAGCCTAGAATCATCGCAGCAATGACAACCAGCTTCAGTATAAACGGGTCCAATCAACCATCCACGTGTGTGAAAGTTGTCAGCTTCGGCCAAACCGTTGGCATATCTTACATTACCCCGCAGAGTGTGAATTATAGACTAAAATAGTCGGTTTATGCCGCCACTAAATCGATATCACAATGTACTACCCCACATTCCGGGCCTTCCCTTGATCTGGTTCTTTGTATTCCAGGTTTGATCACGAATTCTCATAGAACGAAAATCGTCTTAATCCCTGCGGATTGATGGAAATAAATTGATTGGCTGAAATCTAATGTGTTGTCTAAAGTTCTATAAGTCGTAAATTCTAAAAAAAGGAAAAAAACCCAAGCTCTAATGTGTCGCCTTCGACGTCTTCGACGTTCTCCTCCATTGTAATACCGACATCGGTAATCTCATAAAACCACCGAACAAGGTCCGACAATGGATCTGTACCGCAAGACCAAATGCGGAACCACCCCGTTACCGTCCTGACAGATGAACCGGCTGGGGTTTCGGGACCTGAAGTGAAGGCATCTCAGCCGCCGGAGCGGAAGGGTCAACTTCTCCTGGGGCGCTCTCCACATCGTTACGTAGGCGGGAATTTTGTTCTTTGTAGCGCGAACGGGATTCAAGACAGTTGGATAGTTTGACACAGAGATACATAAATAGAACGATGAGGAAAATGACAGCGGCGATGCCTCCGATGACTATGCCGAAGATTTTGTTGGCGCGGGGGCTAGAGTGGCGGCACATTTTGTGAGCTTTGAGGATGGTTGTGATGTATGTGTGTTGAGTAGGAGAAATAAGATGTAAGAGGTGGTAACAGAGTTGAATGTTGAGGTGAAGTTTGCTGATGTTTCGTAAGATTGAGTATGGTGTCATGTGCACCAAGACCGACATTATATACTATCGCAGGCTATCTACGAACTCCATACTACTGCCAGTCTTCGTATGAACAATCAAGACCACGATCAACATGCTTCTCCTCTTCAATGAGCCTTAACACAAAGTGCATCGTGAGTTGGCAATGGCCAATTAGCCGAGCACTACCATGCGTAACAGTCTCAACCAATAACCGCCCAATGACTGTTAGTGATAGTGACGACATAATGATTTTTGACCTCGGTCGCCCTGCACACATTTTGTGTTCCACAATTTATAGCCGCGATTTTGGCGCAACAAACGGGAGGCGAAGCTAACTGTGTTGTAACCACATTCATCCATCACATTTTCCCCTAAAGGAAAGTGGCGCGGTGCATATAAGCGACAAATAATCACGTGGGACAAGAATGCCTTGGCTTAAGCTTAACATGAGGCCGTCGATTTGAGGAATATTTTAAGGAGCATATATGATGTTTACCTATTGATCTTTTGGATGGCCATGAGAGTTGGTCGTATAATTGTATTGATGACGGATCACCAGATCACATAGGTTGAACCGCACCGCCACTAAAGATGGGGCATCTGGATACAACAAACTTTGGACAACACTCCTGGTAGACCCAATCTAACGAATATTGAGTCTCAACATATGTACACGTTCAAGTGTGACCCACTGATATACTCGAAGAGATTGAGGTTTTATAACTCACATAAGACAGAGGAAACGAACATAATCAGACAGGAAGGGCATCAATGGCGGTTAGTCGAGTAAACGACTAAACAATACAAGTGTCGCCTATCATCTTGTATTGACGTCATATTCAACACATTGTTTACCTGGCTTCCCGTTACCATTACCGATACTCAGCAAGCAATAAGATAACTTGGTTAAAGTAAATTAGGATTCGCTGTTCAAAAAGACACTCCCGAACGCACATTGGGAGTTGATGCCAGTTGTCAAACATGTTAGCCTCTGCCCTGTCTGATGGCTACTCACTAAGTGTTCGCTTCCCACTGATAACTGTATAGGAGTTGCACCCTATATATACCATGATAGAACGTTCCCCGATAACAAAGTCCAAAGGTACCAATTCTTTTGATGCAGTGATATGCTGACGCCTCCCAGTCCGTCAAAACCTATCACCATTTCCGTCAGAAGGTGCATACATAAACTCAGTCTCCCTCGATACCCTCTCAGTTATAACCCAGCACTCTTTAGTCTCAACCGAAGATATTCTACTATGCTACTAAACGGCAGTCATAGTTCGGAGCCCCAACCGGCATCTGCAAACTACAAGGCTTTATCATCTACTACAAGAGCACAGCGCTCTGTTGTCTATCGCCTTACCTCAGTCTCTCCTTGGACTATTAGCTCAAATATCAAAACGATGTGGCACCAAGTATGTGAACCAAAGCTACTATCCTGCAGCGAACTTACTAGCCACATATATTGGCAGCAGACTCATCTCTGGATGAAAGCCTTTAAATCGTGACTGAGACCCTCGCAACGTCGATGGCCTTACTCAGTCCGATATATGACGCGACTAACGCAAGTAGGTACTATTGAATACACCAAAGGTATTGGCACATGTGCTATTTCACTGGATGGCCATAATTCATGAAAGGAAAGTCTGTTGATTGATCCCACCCGAAGGTACATGTACATTTAAAAACAAAGCCTAAGCGCCAAAACTCCACAACAGCTATCTGCTGGTATACATCCACCACAAATAAAAGATTCCTGCTCTTCGTCCCCCCTCCTCCCGATTGGCTATAGCCAATAACAGTCTTGTCCTTGATCCAAAGCAAGATAGCAGCCAACTTGCTCCTCCTCGTAAGACATATCAATCCCGACAATCCAACCCTCGAACTCAAGGCATAAGAGACGAGCCACCGCAGTGCCCCACGAAAGCCTTTATAGCCGGCCAGGTGACCGTCTTCCAAACCTTTTCACTCGACAACTAAACCCTCGTTGTTGACTTCGCAGCCACACCGACCAGTGTTTCTGCATCCGAATCAACTGCCGCATCTCTACTTCCCACAAAGGCCTGACCACCAGCCGGTATCGCATTCTCCTCATCAACAAGTCGTGTGCGTCGCTGGGCGCTCTCGGATAAGGCCTGGTTTATATGGCTCTCTCTCGAGTGGCCACCAATCTTATTCATGATGAGCACGAATATTATCAGAAAAACAACTGTCCCGCCGACGAGTCCAGCCACTTCGCCACCAGAGAGACCAGGGCTACTATTATCGTGGCTGGGAGATGAGAAGCGTTGTGTAGGGAAGACTATGGGGGCGAAGGTTTGCGTAAAGGTTGGCAGACTGTAGTGCCCGGTGGAGAAGGGAATGGCTCTAGATGTGGTCGTCATTGTGAGGGTGGTAAAATTTAATAACTTGGATAGAGAATAAGATAAATGATATATTGGTAGTCACTGATGGCGTCGCCTGCGACAGACACTCTATATATAAAACTATCTCATGATCGTAAGCGTGCTCTCAAAACAGCCCTTGCATGTCTTTATTGCTTGGCAGTTCCCCATAATCGCAGCTCCCAAAGCTGACTCACGATGCGCTGAGCGTCTGCTAATGAAAAGTACAGCCTTAACTCTCAAGAAATCACGCACTCGCAAACGAACACTTGCCCACGTGTAAATCAATCGGCCGGTACTATCACGGCGCCCCAAGAAATCACCATTGAAAAGACGTATCCCGAATTAGAAAATCACCCCCTCGCATTCCCACAAGGCAAACATGACAAAATCCTTCAACCCAATTGCCCCTGGATCAATTTCTTAAAAGTCCCCGACACAGACCTGTCAGCAACATAGTAGGCGGAGCCATCCTTCCAGCCTCGCTTTTGGCTGAATTTTAGGTGAACATGTATGAAAGCAGTCATCGATATAGACGGCGTAGCTAATGACGTCAAAGAAGCGAGATGGAAGGATGGACCGGTGTGCGTCCTGTGGTTGCAATTCCCCGCCGGATACCGATTTGAGGCCCATAGCTTCCAGTGTGACGTCATTTGTTTCGGTCGGTCGGGGACTTAAGTATTTGACCGTTGCCGGGATTTTGATATCTTGGCAAGGTTCACGGTGAGCAGAATTATGATGTTGTTACGGTTGGAGTAAACGAGTGCATGACGGGATATCACGTTCATTCTGTCCTCAAGTACATTCAAGCTGCAGTGAGTAAAGGTGTTAAAGGTTGTCAATTATGTTGTACATTATTCCATCCCGACTTTACTCAACACACTATTCATCTCCATCACGGCTTCCCGTTTTCTACAGCCAATCTAGCCCCCATTTCCTTCCCATCTAACATGATTCCCTTTCATAATCGCAAGGATTCCTACCAATCACCACTGTAATCTGATCTTCCTGTCAAGAAGTACCCTCTCCAAGTGGCTTCTTCCCTGGCTCCGTAGGTGTATATGCCGGTGGACTGCTCGGCACATATGCCGGCGGTGGTGGTCTCGTAGGTATAGCCTGATCCCCCAATGTCGTCTGGTTGGGCATCTCAACGACTCTAACGGGCGGTGTTGACGGAGCGCCCGTCGCTGTGGCTTGTTTTCTGAGTCGGCATGCGCAGGCGCAAGCTCCCACGAGAACGATCATGACGATGGAAATGCAGATGGCAGCCATGTATGAGCTGGGCATAGTGCTGGATCTGGTATTGTAGCGAGGATGAATTATCATGGTTGCTATATGATATTTTGTAAATTGATAAGTTGGAAATTGATTAGGTTCCAAAGTAGGTTGTTTAAATTAATCGGTTGTCAAAAGCCACGGCGGAGTATGGAACAAGGGCTAGCTCTTATACCTTTTTCTTCGTCGTACCGGAGGACAAACTTCAAGCTCAACTCAGACATGTAAATCGGTCAGACAGATGTAACGGACGTACCCGCCGCGCCAGCGACACCCCCAATATACAAAGTGCTCCATAGCCCGATATCCTCCGGTCTTTCATCGAAATACATCATCTACAGTATCCACGAGACCCAATTGCCAAGACTCAATCTGCCTTCCGGCCCTCAATGGCAAATCGTGGAGACACACAATTACAATTAACACCCCATTGGAATATGAAGGATCACGACTTTTGTTTCCGAAGGTTGCTAGCTCGCATGTGTATGCAGTCACTTTGCTGACAGTAAGACCGAGGGGCGGAGCTACGTATGTACATAGCTTATCGACTTTTGGGGGTTTAAAGGTCACTGTAAATACTTCCTGTCAGCACTAATTGGGGCGGAGGTCACTTCTTCACTACCTCGATGTATTCCACCAAGAGGTTTGGAGGAAATATGGTGTGATGGGATGTCACGTTATGCATATGTGTAAGGGAACGTGTTTGCACAAGTTCCCTTTAGACTTCAGGCTTCCGCTGTTACATCTTTCAGTAAATTGGGTACAGCTCATATGATACTCATGTACACATGTGATACCTGGTACGAGTTATGATTTCCATGTATTATAAAGGTAAAGATCAATGTAAAAACCACCTACGGGTATCAAATGCAAATCACCATGATTTTCTATCATGTCTCCCGTCATCTAACATCATGATTCTCCAAGCCCTCTTTGTTCCCTCTCTCAAAGGTCACACGATACCTAACCACCCAAAAAAAACATCCTAAGACCGGGCCAACCCACATCAAACATATGTAGTCGGTGCCGTCCTTTGTTCATTCGCTGGTACAGGTCCTTCATAAACCGGTGGTTTTTCGGCCACATAGGCCGGTGGTGGAGCCGGTAGTTCTGGTTCATACACCTGTCCACCAGCCGGGATGGGTTGTTGCACGGCTTGAACGGAAGCTAGTCTTGTTGACATAGGTCTCCCGGTAGATGGACCTTGGCTCCGTCGGCTAGCTGCACAGCCACATGCAACTAAGGAAAGGATAATAAACAAAACTAAACAGATAAGGCTCGGCATTAACCACCTCGGCACCTCACTGACGCCGTGAGAATAACCCATGATGACTATACGGTAATGGTTTCTGAAAAATCGAGCTGTTTGGGTTTAATGTGAAGAAGTGATGTTCGTGTGTATGTACTAAAACAATTGTTGGTCGGAGTAACGACAATTAAAATGTTCATGAACTAACTATATTCCAACTGTACCTTTTAGAAGACTCATGGTGGTTTATATTCAATCTCACACGNTGCACAGCCACAGGCAACTAAGGAAAGGATAATAAACAAAACTAAACAGATAAGGCTCGGCATTAACCACCTCGGTACCTCACTGACGCCGTGAGAGTAACCCATGATGACTATACGGTAACGGTTTCTAAAAAATCGAGCCGTTTGGATTTAATGTGAAGAAGTGATGTTCGTGTGTATGTACTAAAACAATTGTTGGTCGGAGTAACGACAATTAAAATGTTCATGAACTAACTATATTCCAACTGTACCTTTTAGAAGACTCATGGTGGTTTATATTCAATCTCACACGACCAACAATACAAAACCAAAGCCTCACTCGCACTATAATGCTCAATTAGGCCAACCCCACAAATATCCTGCCCATCTCCCCATAATCCCGTTCCAGAACGGCAGGCTTTAAATCCAGACGAATCGTTTGCTCTAAAACCTAAACGTGACTACACTTGACATGCCCCGTCACCCATCTATTCAGGGCGATTTAAGTAGGCCTAGACATTCACTCGGGCGCAGTAACTCTAAACAGACACGCGATCCTGTTTTTTCAAAGAGCCTGACTTGCCCGAATGTGGAAATACAACGCATGCCACCGTAAATACGGCCAAAGTGGTGGAGTCATATCACACTTGATTCCTTTAACCGCCGGATTTCCAACTCTCCGGTGTGTTTCCCGGTGCCACTGGAAAACGATGTTTCCTGTGAATATCGTTTAGGACATGGCAAATTCGTATCATCTTTATACCGCCCGCTTACACAACAATGCAGGGGTGGGGGATGACGTCGTACATATGCACCCACAGCTAAAGTATTGCTCCTGTCATGTCAAATGTATACCATCTTCAGTAGTTTAACTTTGTGATCTGTCTGCTAGCCTACTGATAGTGTGAAGTCAAGCTACACATGTGTATCTGCTTCGAATCATCATCTTATCGGGTAATGTTGGTTTCACCAGGGCATGATCTGGTGTGTACGTAGATACATGCATATAGCCCAAATAGTATTCATCACATTGGTAGCCCTGCAGGAGTAAGCCGGACCTTCGCGTTTTCACAGTGGCTGAGTGGTACAAAGGCCGAAATCCTTACTAGCGCTGGATATATCAACTTCAATATGACATCACTATACACTCAATGCACGTACAGTTTGGCCTCATCGAAAGAAAAGTGCAACTTTTAGACGTACTCTACATAACCTCCCGTAATCTCACTTCCTCTAATTCCGCACCCTTCACGACATGTCTGACGACATTGTAAAATGAATCGTGATTCCCTCTATGAAAGCGACCTCGTGCAACTAACTACCTAAAGCACTCCATTGTCCACGCCGACCTCCTACAAATCATATACACCCCAAAACCCCAAAACCCCAAATTCTTCAACAACTCAAGTCGAAGTTCCCGCCATCCCACCACTCTCCGGAGCCTCAGCCGTCCCCATCACCCCTGCACTCCCGGCCGTATCTCCATTTTTCGGCGGCTCCTGCGCCGTATAAGCCGGAGGTGGCTCTGGGTAAACGGGCGGTGGCGCCGCCATTTGTGTCGCCTGTGCGCTGGCAGGAGCACGACTTTGGACACCAGCTACTCTGGCAGCGCGTCGGGCGGCAATGACGGCGGGTGAAGTTGCCCGGTTACGGCGACGGCAGATACATGCGAAGATGGAGATTAAGATGAAAATGACGACGATGACGATGATGAGGATGAGGATTATGTTGCTCTTTTCCCGCGTGGTAGGGTCGAGGGGTTCCATTTTGATGGTGGGTGGTCTATGTCACAGTGTATCTCTGAACGTAAGAAATGAGATTGGTTGGATATCATTATGCTTTATGCATCTCGTCATTATATTAATCCCATATTCAAGCAAACCAAATATCCTTCACATCTAATTTCACCCGAAGGTGTCCCAAAACAATCAAGCCACACCCAAATTCCCATGACCTCAAACTCCCGTCCATTAAGTTCACCACCAAAAAAACCAGACAAATTGTTTCCCAAGAACCTAAGCGTGCAAACCACCCACCCGCCCTGTCGTCCCATTTCCCAGGGGCGCAGTCACCTCCCCAGACCCAGACACATGATCCTTCACATCCACATTTCCCACTTTTTCAACATTCGGAAATTCACCACCCGGTGCCACAGCCCTGGCGTCAACAATAGGCGCCACTGGAGCCGATGGGTTCATAACAACTGGAACGGCCTGGCTGGCCTCAAGGCGCTGCCTGCGTTTTACATGAATCCAATAAAGAAGAAAGAAGAAGGCGATCACACTGAGGATGCTGCCAACGATGCGGCCTGTGTAGTAGCCGTGGGTGTAGTAGACGAGTCTGCGAGTAATGACGGGCATTTTGGGATGATCTTGTGGTATTTATTGGGTGATAGTGAAGAAGGAAGGTTGTTTGATGTCTGTATGCCAAGAGTTGATGTCCTTGGCGCGGCCGTCAACCAACCTTATATACTCACTAGTGCGGGATCGTAACATCGTCTTGGAAGCATGATATCTCCCCCCGAGACCACATCTATCTTCTCCGTCACCACATCACATCCTTTTGTCTCCGAAACTTGATTCTGTCACCGTTTCTCTAAGGACCGGTCAGCCTAATCAAGACTCGCCGTATCAAATTTGATGTGACCGAGTCGATAAGCAAGGACTCCCTGTCACATCAAACAACTTAAGGTTGTACCTCAAAAGCACAGACCAACGTCAAATCATAAAAAACGAAAGAATCACAAAACGATGCCACTACCAAACGCCCGGTTTACATGAACATGTGGACACAGCGTAAGCAATGCAATACGAGAAATCTTACATCTGTACATATGTACATATGCAAAAGGACATGAATGATCGGATGTCGGGACTCTGTCAGTATCAAGTAAGCTTAAAATATGACACTGATCTATTCACACGATAAGAAACTATTTTTATATCATCAAATACACAACCAATTCAAAGCCTCGTGTCTTGTCTTCACACGGCCGCTTCGTAAACATAAATTACTCCCTCGTGCTGGTCTGGTGCCCAATATACTCTCAAACGCCCCTCCACCAAAGCCACATCCATCGGATTCATCGTCATCCGCGTCCCTTTGACACTTGTAAGCGTCACGGGTACTTCCGCCACCGGCTCCATAGTCTCAATATCAACCAAAGCCAAACCACCCAAGACATATCCGTCAAACTTAGCTACTCCAGAACACAACATTAACGGCTGATCCGTGCCTGCCGGCCGGCCGAGGAACTTGCAATCCTGGTAGTCTACAAAGTATGACAAATTGTCCTTTAGCTTGGTAGGTGTCAGGTCCGCCGCGGCGCGAGTAGTGATAGTTGCATTATTCAGTGTCTCGTCCTTCTCGGTAGGTGGAGCTTCCGGCCGTTGTGGGGCAAGCTTGGACGTTGATTCCTTGGGCTTTCCTTCGCCGTTTACAGAAAAGGTTACCGCCTTGCGGCCACCCCACGTGAGACAAGTCACCTCGCCGCGCACAGTATCGTGAACAATCCCACCCAAATGGTCGCCGTAGTGTCCCAGAGTAGTAGTCTGTAGTGTGGTCGGGTCAGCCTTGACAATGTACCCCGATGAGCCAGGTATATACTGCGCCACGGTCGCCCAAATGAACTCGCCGTCATAGTCCAACCCACCAATGTGATACTCATCACTCCCCTTCTTTGAAATTGAAGCATCCGCAATCCGGCGACCTGCCCCGTCAAAAACCACCAAGTGCGAAAACCCAGCGCCAACATCCGTCCATGTGCCATTCTCATCTTTCTTCTTTGGCCGAATATATTCTCCCGCGCCAATCACGAAGCGATCTTCACTCAACCGCACCAAGCCTTCCGGCTCCCATATTTCACCCTCCAACTGCACCTCCCCGACTTTGTTCCATACTGTGTCGCGGGTGAGTGCGCGAATACGCCGGACAAGCTGGTCTACGTCGGCGCTTGGTGGGGCTGGTAATGGGTTTGGGGCAAATGACTCGTTGCGGTACACCGTGATATTCAGCGCCGCCGTCGGTAATGAAAATGGTGATGGAAGACCCAAGTGGCTTGAGAGTGTGTTTGCGGCAGCTGTTGCGGCCGTGGTTAGATGGGCCGGCCGTGAGAGTATTGAAATAAAGAGTAACAATAGAATCGCCGCAGGAACCAGCAAAGAAGCGGGCAGAGTTTTTCTTGGTGGTGTTATTGGTTTCCACACCATTTTGAAGTTTGGATTAATTATAGATTAAATGATAACAATGGATTATAAATCACGGAGTTTGTATCCGTCGTCTAATACGAGGCTTGATATTCAGGAGGTTCACTAAGCACAACATCCACGTGTTAACCCAAACCCTACAGATGACCAGCCCAATTCGCCGTATATGCGAGCTCAGTATGGCCATTTACCAACACCAGCAACTCTTCGTCCCGCTACAAAAACGTGCTGAACATTGCGATCATCACCCGTCATCACATACTTTTCGAAAGACCTCCGTAGGTCCTCGCCGGCCTCCCACGGAGTCATGGCCGACGCATCCCTTGTTTCGCCGACCCAAACAGCATCAAACTCCATGCCAACTTCCAGTCTACCAATCCGATCCGACTCTCCGACTACCTGGGCACCACCGGCCGTCGCTAACCAAAACGCCTCATCAATACTCAATGCCTTTTCAGCCCCACCCGACGCCACTTCTTGTGCATTAGATGCAATCAAGGCTTGTCTTATAACCATCAGCATAGAGCTGGACCACCCACCGCCAGAATCGGTACCAAGGCCTACTTTGATGCTGCGTGATAGGTAGCGACGGATTGGAGCTACCATGAAGCCACCCCCGACGGTCATATTAGAAATTGGACAATGGGCTACTCCACATTTCAAATCCGCTATGCGCTGAGTTTCATAGTCGTCCATGATAGTACAGTGAGCGAGGATAGAACGGTTATCCAGAAGACCGTAGTGTTCGTAAAGGTCAGCTTCGCTTCCCTTGAATTCTGGAAAAAGTACCTTTGTATATTCTACCTCTTGAACTGCTTCATTGAAGTGGGTTTGCATGGCGACATCAGGGTTCTCGTGCATGATTTGGCCAAGACCTTCCAGCAGCTTGGGGGTACAGCAAATTGCAAACCGTGGTGTTACAACCGTCCGTACGCGCGGACAGCCAAGACCACGAATATACGAGATCAAGTCCCGTGTTTCTTTGACCGAAATTTCGGCCGACTCGTCTGCCAAGTACTCAGGTGCTTCCCGGTCCATGTTGCATTTTCCAACCAACGCCCTCTGTCCCTTCTCAACACATATGTCAGCAAGAGCTTTCGTAGCTTCGAGATGGCGGGAACCATAGTATGATGCCGTGGTGATACCTTGTCGGAGAAAGTCGGACACCATATCAGAGTAGGTCCTGCGCGCATATTCAGTGTCGGAGAATCGGGACTCAAATGGAAATGTCACTTGGGCTAGCCAATCAAGAATGTGAAGACCCTGTCCCATGCCACGCATCGGCCATTGCGGAGCGTGGTTGTGGGTATCGATGAAGCCGGGGTGAAGAAATTGACCTGGGGGAATCCGGATGGGCTCAACTGGGAGTTCCTCTGGTCGAAGGGGTTCTTCGGAAAATGTAGTAATGACGTTGTTGGTTATTATTAACGTGGCTGAAGGATAGATTGTGAGACTGTGAGGAGCTTCTGCCGTCGGAGTAATGATCGGGCCGATGAAGATCAGGTAGGAATCTTGAGACATGCTGACAATGAAAAGGCGTCGATTGCCCTACTTGTCAATTTGGCTGGGCACTCGTGATATCAGATTTTGAGTTGTCAGCATTGTGGGTTATGATTACACCTCAATCGTGAGATAAGATATCTGAATACCCCCCACCCCGCAGTCGAACCTGTAAACCTCCAGATGGGCATGTGTCTGTATGTAGACTAGTCATGACAGGTTGCAAAATAAACCCGCTAAGATCCAATAGCCGCCTGTCAACAGGGGTCTAATCTCTGATAAATCGACACCCCCGTCAAGTGGACTGCCAACACTGATAAGGCTAAAGCCGGAAAGGATCGAGATATCAGAAGAACAAGAACTACTTTTTTGACTAACACCTACAGAACAGAGCAATTGTCAAAGCACCGGTCGAGTTTCTATCTAGACGGAGCCGCGCATGCCTCATGTCGATTCAATCCTCGTCCATGCTGATATATTGAGGGTTATACACGTATTGGCGACACCGGCAAGCTAAGGTTGACAATAATATGTCTACTTTGGTCGATATAACTTAATATCTAGGCTTCTATCGCCACACGGAAGAATATTCACTACTGTGACCAACAGAAACATCTAATACGGCTCGGGGAAATACGTACAACTACCGACTCAGCTATAGCGGCGTAGACTCAGCAGCGGGTCCGCATTCAGCCATGCTAAAAACGACTTTTCAATGTAACCTAGACCCTTGACGCTATACATCGCCGGTATAGATAAGGTCGGAAGGAGACGGACGGAATTGTGGGATGTGTATATATTTGACTGAATCGAGGCTTCTTGGCCAGGATATGATTGATATTTTCCATGGCCGTCAAGCCAAAGGGCGCGAAATGACAAGATACTGTAACATCGACGGGCTATATCCCCAGATCTGAAGAGATGTTGTTGACAACAATAATTACAAATCGGATGTGTGCCGTAAATCCCGGTCCATCTTCATCGACATGACATCAGAGCTCAGAACAATGGATCCGTGCCCACTCTTGTTAGCCTGCTATTTTGTATGAATGTATGTATATACACTTTCCAAGGCCACGGAGTGTCGTGTGAAATCTGGCGGGCGTCAGTTTTTCTTTATGCATTGTTTTCATCCAGCAGGACTGTCACTGCAAGCCAAGACTGTCCATCACATATGGGATATGTATTTGAAGTAATAATCCGTTGAATCGTCAAATTCCTATCCATCTCCATTGCACAGTCCCTGTAATTCCCGTGAACTGTCATGTTATAACTTTCCTACCTTGTCGCTAATACTTGCACTTATAAAGTTACAGTCTGAAGTCTCTAGAAACGCACGTTGAGCCAAGAGTCTCCTAGTCTGTGCCTTGGTGATGTTGGCTGCCCCCCACTAACCATCCCATCTGGGGCTATGACACCGGCGTCATGTTTTTTTCCCTCGTGTATACGAAGGATTCCGTATGCCATGATATCAGATATTGTTAATCACCGAATCCTGCCGACCATCTACGAGGGACACCCGGCACCGTCGTGCCTTCACCGCTTGATCTGCACACTACAATTCTGACTTATCAGTGTTGCTGTGAGCAAGTATCCCGGCCTGTGGGGTTCAACCCCCCAACTATTCATCCTCCAGTTGCTATTATTGACACGCCTGAACTGTTTGCACACCCTTCGGCGAGCTAATTCTAATGACATGCGTCGTTTGTTTAGTCTGTGATTACAGATAGTGGGGATCTTTTGTATCTTCATAGCAATATTCGACCAACGAACACTACGTCTAAGTGGATATCATGCCACCCGAGCGTCGCATGGCTTTGAACTATGAGGGAGATAGGCAACGGTTGACCCTCCGAGAGTCACCGGCCTAGCGGGTCAGTTTGTGCGGAACCTTGGCGGAAATACCAGAACCACTATCGTCACCCGGGATATAAAACCATGGCTGTTCCGCCCATCATTATCACCACTTTGTCTCACTCACCAGGCTCTTGTTCCATCTCCGCCTCTCCAGTCAATCTTTCTCTCCTGTTCCAATGAAGACTACCGCCACCATCGCCGCCCTCGCGGCTACGGCTTCCGCCGCCGCCACTCCCCGTCCCATCTCTCTCGAGACCCGCTCCTCCCTGAACTCCCGCGTGGCCAACATCCACCTGACCTACTCCGAGCCCCCCAGCACTCCCATCACCTACACTTACGGCCCTTGCACTGCCGAGTTCGGCTCCCACGACCATGTTGTTGCCCGCTCCACTGACCACTCTGCTGACCGTCTCGTCTGGGTCATGCCCGCCAATGTCGTCTCCGGTGGCTGCCTTTCTGCCTGGTCTCCCGAGGGTGTCCTTATGGGTCGCTCTGCTGAGCAGAACATTGACCACTCTGGTTCTTACCGTGTCAAGCGTGATATGGCTGCCAAGGCTAAGCGTGATGGTATTCCCATGACTGAGGTCCCCAACATTGACCTTATGGGCCCCTGGTTCGATGCCGTTGCTGCTCTTGATGGCAAGAACCTGTCTGCCGTCTCTTCTGATGTCAAGAACAAGAAGGTTGGTATCATGGGTGCCGGTATGGCCGGTCTCATGACCTACCTTGTTCTCCACCAGGCCGGTTTCACCAACATCGAGATCCTCGAAGCCGGTCAGCGTCTTGGTGGCCGTGTCCACACTGAGTACCTCTCCGGTGGTCCCTTCGACTACTCTTACCAGGAGATGGGTCCCATGCGTTTCCCCGTCTCGGTCACTTACAACAACATCACCCACAACGTCACCGACCACCAGCTTGTCTTCCAGCTTGCCGCCGAGCTTAACGAGCTGAACGGCCACAACAAGAACTGGTCTGTCGATTTCATCCCTTGGTTCCAGTCTTCTTCCAACGGTCTGGTCTACAAGAACGGCTTCAAGCTGCCTTCCGGCCTCCCTCCTACTGTCGCCCAGATCGCCGCCAACTCTTCCCTCGCCACCACCACCGTCTACGATGATGCAACCGTTGAGATTGAGGATGCCGTTAGTGCCATTACCAGCAATGCTACCTTTATGGGTGAGATCGCCGATAACATGTTCAAGGCCCACTCCAAGTTCGTCGCCGACGGTCTCGGTGGCAAGCCCGGTGACCACTGGTCCGAGTTCGCCTTCATGGTCAACTACCTCGGTGCCACACTCAACAGCACTGATGCCCTCTCTGGTGGCCAGTCTTCCTTCTGGGATACCTTCTACGAGGGTGTCTACTTCGATGCCAACACCTGGACAACTATTGACGGTGGTCTGTCCCGTCTCCCTGGTGCCTTCCACCCTCTCGTCGATGACATTGTCCAGATGAACCGCCGCGTTGAGGCCATCAACACCGCTGAGGACGGCACCGTCTCCGTCGCGTGGCGCGAGGCCGCTACCGACTGCTCGCCCACTGTCTCCACCTACGACTACGTCTACGTTGCCGCCCCCTTCTCCGTTGTCAAGCTTTGGGACATCACCCCTACCCCCGAGAGCACCATGGCCAACGCTATCAAGAAGCTCAACTACAACGCCGCCTGCAAGGTCGCTCTGGAGTTTGACCACCGCTTCTGGGAGCACTATGAGAACCCCATCTACGGTGGTTGCTCTACCACCACTGATGTCCCCGGTGTTGGCGCCATCTGCTACCCCTCGTACAACATCAATGGCACCGGCAAGGCTACCATGCTCGCTTCGTATATCTCCGACTCTCAGTTCGGTTACTCGTGGGCTGCCATGCCTGAGGTCAAGCACGTCAACGCCATCAAGGAGGCCATCTTTGACATCCACGGCGATGTTGCCCGCAAGGCTTACACTGGCAAGTACAACCGCCGCTGCTGGGCTCTTGATGAGTATGAAGCTGGTTCGTGGGCTTCTCCCTCTGTTGGTCAGCACGAGACCTACATCCCTGAGTACTTCAAGATTCACAACAACGTAAGTTTTCAGTCTACCCAACTATCACCAAGTGCACAGTTACTAACAACATGTCCCAGGTTATCTTCGTTGGTGAGCACACCTCTTACACCCACGCCTGGATTGCCTCGGCTCTCGAGTCGGGTGTCCGTGGCTCCATCCAGCTGATGCTGGAGCTTGGTCTCGTCGACGAGGCTAAGGCCGCCAACGACAAGTGGATGGCCCGCTGGATCGAGGTTTAAGGGCATTAATGATGGACGGATCAAAAAAAACGATGATCTGCTAATGAGGATGGTAATGAACTTATATTTAATGTAGTATGTAGTGTTGCGAATAATTCCAAAAAAGGAAATTACCCAAAAAGATTATCGACAACGACAGGATTCGAACCTGTGAGGCCGAAGCCATATGATTTCTAGTCATACCCTTTAACCACTCAGGCACGTTGCCAGGATTGATGAAATGGCAACTGCAAAACGAGTTCATGCTGGTGATGCATGTTAGGGTTTAGAACCCTATTATGTTGCTGAATCGGTGTAATAGTCAAAAGACTGCATGTACAACCTGCTGTCGTACCACAAGGTACTACTCAGCATCGATAGGCTTTTGTCCATACACAACACCTACCCGAAGATACGCATGGATGTTGATATCAGACAAGACCGTCTTTGCAAGTCTGCAAGTATCAGACACTTCCTTGCTTGTCCAACCATGAACTCTTGTCAACAACCCCATACTCAAAGCCTCCAAGCCGGCGTCCATATTTGCCAAGTTCCAGGCACCTAACTCTTTGTAGCCTTTATCGCGAGGCCATGGGTTCATGGGCCACTTATCCTTCTTCTCGACGAGATTGATAAAGCCTGCTTCGCGCATCCACGTACGAAGATTATTCACGGGGGTGAGCGTGCGGGCGAGGATATCGGAGGCACTAGCACAGTTTGTGTTGAGGCGGGAAAGGGGGGAGTTGGGGAGGAGGGTGTAGTCGTCGGACACGTAGGTTAGGTCGATCTCTTGGAGTTCCAACCAGCCACCAGGTTCTAGATTCCTATACTGTGTTAATCGACGTGACTAAAGCGGGGTAGAAGACAGTGTATGTACTTACTCATAAGCTGCCTTAAGAAAGGCGGGCCAAGAGGCAAGACTACCGGTAAGGGCACGTGCAAAGATAAAGTCGAAAGGCTCACTGTAGTGCCACTCCTTCTCCAGGTCGTCCACAATGAAGGAACAGTTGGGCGGAAGCCTGGCTTATTAGTAGGTGACATAATAACGGGAGGGTGTGTAACTTACAAACTGGGCTGTATTGGGCTGAGGTCAACGCCAATAACCTGAGCGTCGGGATGTTGGTCCGCTGATGATTGTTAGCAGGGAGTAGGCCTGTTGGTGACCCAAGAGTTTGGGTACATACCATAATCAATAGCCCAGATCCCGGTACCCGTTCCGCAGTCGAGGACCCGGCGCGGGCTGTTTTCTTGGGCATAGGGACAAGTGACTAGTTGGCCTTTGTGCTGTAAAAGCCAGATGTTGTGTTGGAGCTCGTATCTTTGGGCTTCGAGTTCGTCATTTGGATATGGGTATTCTGAATGTGATGATTAGCAAATGGTGAGTGGAGTCATGCGTACTTTCGTGGGACTTACTCCCAGCGCTCATGGCATGATATGTTCGTCCATTTTCAACCTGGAACTCCATAATACTGGCGTGGATTGACGTATACTCAGTAGGTTGCTAATGCCACAGTATCTGATGTTAGGTGACTAGTCACTTGATCTGACCCAAGGCCTGTCAACTTACCACGGAGGCTTCCGACTCGTCGTCCGACGCCTCATCCCCCGCCAGATACCAACTATCAGTCGAGTAGCCCAAGGAACGGGTACTTGTGGTAAAGGTTGATTCGCGGTCAATTTCAATAACGCCAGACATTGTTCTTGTTGGTGCTAAGATGGTAGGAGAAGAAGAAAGGAAAGAAGAATAGAACGCGGGAGACAAGTAGACTAAGTCTCTCTCCAAGATACTTCTGGCGCCATCACACCGGCCTCGTCACATTATGCAAGAAGGGCTTTAGTGCGGCCAAGCTGTCGGGTTCTTTGTTCAGCTATGCAAGACACATGCAATTGTCACAGTGATGACTTAGTCTGGAAGACCTATAGTAATGGTCATATTGGGTGGTTTTCTCTCGAGTGATTGGGTTGATTGGGCTAGAGGGATTGTTGCCAGACAAGCGATTACTTATCGAACATGACGGTGTGAGGGGTAACGTGAGGGAGCGTGACCAGTGTTACATTACTGTATGTACTTGTTATGCCCTAGATGCTTGTATATATGGAGAGATTTATATCTCCGTGTAGGCCCATCACACAGCCGTCTAAGGTAATACTCATTCGTGAGATCAGAATACCCATGTATGTACATATCTACCAGAAAATCCCAAGCTGTCAAGTGCCACCCCTAAAGTCGATGTCACCAAATGCCGAGACGCATGTACAGCCATATGTTTGTGCGTAAATCCCCCCTTGTTACGACTCAAGATCTGTCCGGTAATCAATGTGATAGCACACTAGTCAAGCCAGATCTAATGCAATGCGACATTCGTGTAGTTAGGTAACAATGCAGCCTTCCATGCATCTTGGCCTCGTCACACTGCATCTGTCATTAGTCGGTGATGGTTAACCCGAAACGATGGTAGGATTGCATCACAACCCTAAGCCAGTACTTTGACCCTATGCATGACGTCATTGACAATGACCAGAACCCTAGGATGGAGTACCTTTAGGGTATACTGTTCGGAGCGGAGATGCAGTACCGGTATATAAAGTTATGTGGGGCCGAGTCGGCTACAACATGTTAACTACGACGGAGCCGATCTTTAAGCTCAGGCACATGTGTGCTTTGTATACCAACGTTGTGACAGGTCTTCTCGGATCTGAGTCGGTTCACGAAGACCGAGCCCATGTACCGTCTCAGAATGTTTATTTCGTGAGTTTATGTGGAAGTTCTTCGCTCAAAAACACACGAGTCATCTAAAATATCTTCCATTTCGCTCCATCACACTCAACCATCCCAATATAAACACCATCTCGGTCGTGATTCTATTCCGACGTTCCTCAAACTTACAGCCGACGCCACACCCACATCCCCCGAAATCACCCACGCCACACTCAAAACGTGGCGTTCCTCTCTCAAACGAGGTTAAACCAACAAAAAAAGCGGGCCCCCAAAATCCCTCGGCCGAAGACAGCTCGGCGTAAAGCCATCTCCCCCCTCCCAAGCCAACAAGCGCACTTAGCAAAGCGGCTGTTCCCCCCGCAGAAGCCAGGGAAGCTCGGCTACTCTGCGCCGGGAACAACCAGAAGGGGGCTTTTTGCCGACGCTCTGATTCGCTGGTTTTTGTTGCCGTCGTCCTTTTTTGGGTGGTCTGGGGAGCCCGACTTTGGTCGATTGGGGGGGAGACACTCCACATGTTGTTCCTGCCGTCACTGGGGGGCACTGATGTCGCTTTGAATAGGCGGGTGTAAGTG
>JSUI01006108.1:0-20491 GCA_000833645.1 Huntiella omanensis | reverse complement strand
AGTGTTCTTGAAGCCAAGCTTCTAACAGAAGAAGACTTTGGGGATAAAGGGAATGTCGAGTGGACTACGAAGGAAAATTTGGGGGTTACAAGTGATTGATTGGTGGTTTTGGTTACAGGTTTATCAACTTTTAGGAAGGTAATTGCATGGTAATAAACATTGTTGATTGGTGATCTTTACCCCCCGGGGGATTTTTGTGCACACCATTGCCTACAGAACGGATCGAGACTCACCAGTGATTCTTTCCATGCTAATCTCTTGAGTATCTTCGAGAACCAGTGAACTATCATGAAAATGGCCTGGATCAGGCCGCTATCTTATAGTGGGTTTATCTCTCCTGTATTCCACCACCTCTGTAGAGTCAATATTACAAACAGACTGACGGGCTGGGAGGCATCAGCATACCACGGCGCCAAGAAGAAGCGGAACCTTTGGACTGTGTGTCAAATTGTACCCTGTCTGGAGGTCCCGGTCAGGGTTTCTGCCAAGCAGACAATATAACCTTATGATCACTGATATCACATAGGCCGTTAACAAAGCCCAAAGGATCCATCTTTTTGGCGCAGTGGTACTAGCATGCCCCCCATACTTTGGCACTGTGTTACTAGTGCTGTTCTATCAGGGTCTATAAAAGAGGCGATTCCTATGCAGTGAGCAGCCGTCAGACAGAGTAGAGGCTTACATCGACATCCCACCTGGCTAACGCCACGATAACGTTGCTGCGGGAGATTCTGTCGGCGGCCACTGAGACTCGCGCATACAGGTTGACGGTCAGCAGTAGGGTTATAATACCCCCTGGACCCTGTGTGTCACGTGCACGAATATGTGAGGAGCAGATATAAACTCATTTGTGGGGACCAATGAGCACATACGACCATAGCCTGTGGAAAATACGGGGTCCCGTCTGCTCCCCCATAGTCAAGCCNGGATTAGTAGTACGGTGGGTGACCACGTGCGAATACCCGGTGTTGTATGTTTTTTTTGCTCGGTCAGGACACCAATATCCGCTATGTCCACCGAGTTTGTTTTCCTTTTGCATCAGTCTTGTCATCTATTTAGGGTTAGAAAAGTTGAGCATGTGCGTTTTTCACATCTTTGATTTAGGATTCTAGTGTAATTCGGTACGGAATCATGGCGACAGAGAGGTGATGATCGGGATAGGTAATATCCTTTTTACCAACCCAGTTCGTTGCTGGAGTGTACAACCATCAGGATGTATGTACATATGTATGTACATACATACATATGTACATACAGTCTTGATGTGGCCCAAGTGTCCTAGTGGAAGAGCGATGCATATGTAAGGTGCTGGGGAAGATATCGATACATGCATCGACAGGGATATATCACGCCGGCGTAGCATACGGCCTCTGAACCCTAAACCCTAAATGTGGATAAAGGCATATGCTTACATCGGGGCAGGCACTCTCCCGACCAATGCATATGTAACTATTGAAATCGTGAGGAGAGTATCGATTACTTTGGTGTAGTCAAGAACATCCACAGTGTTTTGTTCCATTTATTCTATGCACTCATATCTCTGGTTTGTCATACACCGTTACCGTTAACACTAGACGGAATTCCGTTGTCGGTACAGCCGGTTTCCGCATTTGTTCAACATACGCCTATCTGGTTTGCGTATGAGTCAATGTCATTGTTGATACCAATCGGATGCTGGTTTCCGGGATCCTTCTAAGTTAAAGTCGAAAGAACTAAGAGGCGCTAAAACATTCTTTATCCCAAATGGGTTATGTGCATAGGGAAACAAAGTGAACCGCTAGCCCAAGTTTTTGACACACAGGGTGAGACAGATCAGATTCGTTGCATTTAGTTTACAACAGTAGTTCAATGGCGATATAATGCCCCTGGAATTGGTGTCCTAAGACGGGATCTGTGCATTGCCGTTGATGGAACGCCGGAAAGTAACGGACGGATAGCGTTATGGTCAGCCTCTTGAGGAAACTGGATGTAACCATGAACTGATGGGTGTCTACTTTGTTGCCCAGAAAATCTCTGTCCAGGGGGGTGCACAATCTGAACAGAATCGGATATGACACAGAATGGTGTGTAACGCACACTATGTCAGTCATTGCTTCTTATGTTGACAAGCCCACTGATAATGACGCAGATAGTTGCATGGATTATGTCTAAACTCTCGTCCAAGATCCAATCTTTGTTTTGGCTCAATTTCAACTGTTCTCCTGCCGTTACCTCCGTCTGTTTCGAGAAATATTATTGCACTTATCCGCAAAGAGTTACCGATATTCAGTATGGCTCCAATTTCGCCAGATATCTGCCAAGCGCTGCTTCAGGATATCTTTCGCACACGCCAGGTATCATTGAGAAATGAGGGGGTAGGCGTCCTGGCAAAATGGATGCTTGAACTTGTTTTATCTGCTTCGGAAGACTTCTTTTCCAACTCCGAGGAATGGCCGGAAGAAACCACGATAGCCTGGAATAGTGTCCGCGAGGCACTTGAACGCATGCAAGGCTTATTAGATGACTCAGGTGAAATGATTCCGGGAAAACTTGAAGAATGCGTCTTGTCAATGGTTGAGCAGGCAAAAGGCCGGGACAAATGTAAGTGTTTATGGCTACGTCTTGTCAAGAACCCAATTTTCTGATCCTCGTTCAACAAATTACAGTACTACATCTCCCTCTGTTCTTGAATCGTCAAAATGCCGGGTTGCTGCTTCAAGTCAGTGCAGAAAACATCATCTTCCACACGTTCGAATGCGACCCACAGAACCACGATGTTCATTCCACACCGGGCCGTCTTATCAGGCTGTATCCCGATGCCTCAGTCACTGTAGCTGTGAAGCAGCTTTTAGATGCCACCGACACCGATAGTGCCTGCAGCTCTATATGCTCCTTTTTGACAACAATGCACGCCGAAGATGGCGTCGGCACAGGTGCCCAGACGGTGAAGAATGGTGCCGCTATTTTAGAAGAACGGGATACCCCGTCGTCAATGATGATTGGCAAGGTCTTGATATCGGCATTGCTAGGATATGGAGATGCTTCTCCGCGTCCTGCTGTTACTATGAGAAACCAACATGAGGTTTTACGTACTCCGGGGTCTTCTCTGTGGCGTCGATCTCGGGCTCTTCTGGCCTTGAAGATTGCTATACGCTTAATTGTTCACTTGGAGTTGGGAGAGGCCGGAGTTTCCTTGTATAAGGGCTTTATGATTTGTTTGCAAACTGCCTGTGCTCGCGGCGCCTGTGTCACGACATTAAGCTCNTCTTGTCAAGAACCCAATTTTCTGATCCTCGTTCAACAAATTATAGTAATACATCTCCCTCTGTTTTTGGATCGTCAAAATGCCGGGTTGCTGCTTCAAGTCAGTGCAGAAAACATCATCTTCCACACGTTCGAATGCGACCCACAGAACTACGATGTTCATTCCACACCGGGCCGTCTTATCAGGCTATACCCCGATGCCTCAGTCACTGTAGCTGTGGAGCAGCTTTTAGATGCCACCGACACCGATAGTGCCTGCAGCTCTATATGCTCCTTTTTGACAACAATGCACGCCGAGGATGGCGTCGGCACAGGTGCCCAGACGGTGAAGAATGGTGCCGCTATTTTAGAAGAACGGGATACCCCGTCGTCAATGATGATTGGCAAGGTCTTGATATCGGCATTGCTAGGATATGGAGATGCTTCTCCGCGTCCTGCTGTCACTATGAGACACCAACATGAGGTTTTACGTACTCCAGGGTCTTCTCTGTGGCGCCGATCTCGGGCTCTTCTCGCCTTGAAGATTGCTATACGCTTAATTGTTCACTTGGAGTTGGGAGAGGCCGGAGTTTCCTTGTATAAGGGCTTTATGATTTGTTTGCAAACTGCCTGTGCTCGCGGCGCCTGTGTCACGACATTAAGCTCTGATTGCATTAATTTGATTGCTAGTTCTATTGCGCGAAAGGTCCACAAAATGGAGAGGGCGGAAATGACCATCCCAAAGGCTACTCGTATACAAGTAGCGCAGATACTGGACGCTTGCAAGAATGAATTGAAATCCAGGGTGCAAAAAGTAGCCCAGGCTCATCTACAGAGACCATGTTCCACAGACACTATTAAAGCTACAGCTATTTCAGATGTGAGCTTCACTTTCCCCGAACTAGACGAATTTCTGGCGAAGCTTCGACCCGGACCAAATAAGGCTGTGCATGAATTGCCCAGTTTAGGGCCGACGTTGCTGTCGTTCTCTGAAGAAACACCAATCGATTGGGTTGCCACTGTGACCGACAAAACCATGGCGCGGGACTTTCTACTTTTTGAGAATTGGGTGTTGTCATCTTGGGTGGATGGAACATTCAGAAACATTGACGTGGATCGATTGTTCCGGTGGATTGTTAGTTACGGTTCCAAAGCTGAGAGTGTGTATTCCGGGAATCCCATCGGCATGTCCCGAAGGGTATTAGTCACAATGTGCATATGGATCGAGATCGACAGACAGACGATTCTGACTGCGCCTTTGATCCGTGATTTCTCGCCATCTTTCGATACCACGTGGAGAGATCGTTTAGTACTCGACAGTCAATCAGACTTTGAAGCTTTGCACCACATTGAAAAGTATTTGAACGAACGAGCTGATAAGGCTACAGGCGACTTTTCGCTCGTTTGCGGGAAGTATGATGCCAGCCATGGAATCTACCAGCGAATATTCCAGCTAGATAAAACGTATCATGCAATAGCCGAAAGGGCTGTAGAGTACATGAACACCGCAAAAGAGATCAAAACTTCAGAGTTTGTCGACCTACAACTTCGATATGATTCCTTGATGGAGGAGGTGGAAAAACACCAGTGCGCATACGAGTCGAGAACGTGGACTGACCGTAACGGTCAAGAACGAATCAAGATGCATCATGTAAGACCTTGCCACAGGTGCACGACGGAGACCGAAGCTAAGGCCATATCGATCGATACCTATGAAGAGACGTTTCCCGCGGAGGGCCCTCGACGTAATGCCTTTATCGTTGCCCTATCCCCACCCGTCTGGCTTGGTCCCTGGGTTGATGCCACACTGGCGATGCATTCGTTGTTGAGATGTATAGTATTG
This sequence comes from Huntiella omanensis, assembly GCA_000833645.1. Lineage (NCBI taxonomy): Eukaryota > Fungi > Ascomycota > Sordariomycetes > Microascales > Ceratocystidaceae > Huntiella > Huntiella omanensis. Next base: position 15,426 of record JSUI01006108.1, on the reverse strand, counting down.
AAGTCAGTGTCGCCAAAAACAAGGTTGGATAACTTCATGGCGCCACATTCGAAGTTTGTTGTCGCAAGTAGCCAGCTTACTCTGGTATCTGATGTTGGTGCATTTCGTGACACGCACTACAGATCCATTAAAGTAGGCGTATCATCTCTCTCAGAGGTATTGCAACCCCATGCCCCAAAATGGAAATTGTTTTCACGCCATTTTGGTAAGATGATTGAGGTTCCGTCAGGAACACAACAACCATCTAACTTCACATATAGGGGTACACGGTTCACTTTAGACGGTGCCCTCGCATACGGTGACAGTTCCTTGGGTTCCGGAGAGGGTGGGCCCAGCTATGATGACATTATAAATCCCAATGATCCCATTTCTGGTCGTGGAAAAGTTCCTATTGGTAGGCTGCCCGAGGAACTGCAGTACACACTTCTAATGCCTTACGGGAAGCATCTCCAATGGGCCAATATTCTGCTACAATTGGCATCACCTTCCATCGACTTAAACCAGGTCGAAAATCGCATCGTGATATTCCAGTGCCTGTATAGAACTGGCCCTGCCGGAAGCAGTCCCGCCCGGCAGTTTCACGAGCCAGTTGACCATGTCACAGCGCGCAATCTTCTTACCGCGTCAGAATCTTGCATATCTCAGATTGCTAACAATTGGTCGCGGGTTGTTCACATGTCTATAATCATCGCTGTCCTTATTCGTGTTGCACAACTCCACAAAGATTCCCCCACGATTGCTTCCAAGGCTTGTAGCTTACTGCGTTATGCTTTTGATGTATGTCAAACCTGGTATGTCGATATGGAAAAACGAAGCCAGGTTCAGGAATCGTCTTTCCAAATTCAGGAAAATATATCCAACACTGTGTTGTTAATGGCCGATACGTTCTCATTGCCAGTAGAACTCAGAATGCAACTCATTGATGATGCCTCTAGAGGGGTTGAAGGTGGGATTCATTGGGTCTCTGACATGATTTATGTGTCGATCCTGTCAAGACAGATTTCCCAGGCCAAGGGGAATCCTGTCCAAGCCTGCATTAAACAACGTTGGGAACAAACGAGACTCTGTGCTTTCAATCATGAAGCATTCTACAAAGGTCACCATGTCGATCGATGTCTCTCANCTTGTAGCTTACTGCGTTATGCTTTTGATGTATGTCAAACCTGGTATGTCGATATGGAAAAACGAAGCCAGGTTCAGGAATCGTCTTTCCAAATTCAGGAAAATATATCCAACACTGTGTTGTTAATGGCCGATACGTTCTCATTGCCAGTAGAACTCAGAATGCAACTCATTGATGATGCCTCTAGGGGGGTGGAAAGTGGGATTCTTTGGGTCTCTGACATGATTTATGTGTCGATCCTGTCAAGAAAGATTTCCCAGGCCAAGGGGAATCCTGTCGAAGCCTGCATTAAACAACGTTGGGAACAAACGAGACTCTGTGCTTTCAATCATGAAGCATTCTACAAAGGTCACCATGTCGATCGATGTCTCTCACTAGCAACGAAGAAATATTGGAGTGGCTTTTCGTCTCCAGAGAAGTGGTCCGCGCCCAAACCCACGCATCCCTATGTGTTTGTCAACAGGTACGACAATTGTACCGTTATTATCGATTGTGTGCGAGGCAAGTTCCGGGTAAATGGACAACGAGTGAATGGCTTGCCACCGTCAATCGTTGAGAACTCGAAGTTCGTTAACATCTGCGGCAAGGGGAATTGGGATGTGATTCCGTCCACAAGACAGACTGAAGGGTATACTTTGATGCTTCGAGATGTCGTACAAAGCCATTATATTCACATTGGTGATAAGGAAAGAACATACCAGGGTGAATCTGTTCCGAGTCTTGGTGTTGTTTCTGGTGATGGAACGAGTCGACATCTCTTGCCACCTTCACTGTTTCATCCTCTATTTCCTGAAAGTATGATTCAAGACATGACACATTGGTATAATGATGACAAAGATATAGTTGAGATTCGGTCNCTGTCCAAGCCTGCATTAAACAACGTTGGGAACAAACGAGACTCTGTGCTTTCAATCATGAAGCATTCTACAAAGGTCACCATGTCGATCGATGTCTCTCACTAGCAACGAAGAAATATTGGAGTGGCTTTTCGTCTCCAGAGAAGTGGTCCGCGTCCAAACCCACACATCCCTATGTGTTTGTCAACAGGTACGACAATTGTACCGTTATTATCGATTGCGTGCGAGGCAAGTTCCGGGTAAATGGACAACGAGTGAATGGCTTGCCATCGTCAATCGTTGAGAACTCGAAGTTTGTTAACATCTGCGGCAAGGGGAATCATGACGTGATTCCGTCCACGAGACAGACTGAAGGGTATACTTTGATGCTTCGAGATGTCGTACAAAGCCATTATATTCACGTTGGTGATAAGGAAAGAACATACCAGGGTGAATCTGTTCCCAGTCTTGGTGTTGTTTCTGGTGATGGAACGAGTCGACATCTCTTGCCACCTTCACTGTTTCATCCTCTATTTCCTGAAAGTATGATTCAAGACATGACACATTGGTATAATGATGACAAAGATATAGTTGAGATTCGGTCCACTGCAGAAGCCCTTTCCAATTCTCACGAGGGATGGAGTTTGTCACGAAATTCCGATGGTAAATGGAAGGCTGCCCGAGCATTTGAGAATATGATAGTAAATGGTTCAGCTACCGAGCCTATCATAGAACCTCTGTCTCGCCTAGAGTGTTCAAAGCGGCATGTTGAAGTTGTTCGACGCTTAAAGCCCCCTGGTATTCACATTCGCTTACTACGCTACAATGTCTCGTTTGATGTTGAACCCCAAGGGTCTATCTTTCGGTGCACTGAGTTCATGGGATACAAATTTGGCAATGCGCCGGAGGATTTGGGTACATTGCTCAATCTTCAAACCAAACTTGTGCTTCGCAATGAGATCGATCCCAGGCTAACAAAAGTTTTGATACCCGATGGGACTCTGGTACCCGTGAATAGCGCGACCGGAGCAGTGACGGGATGGCGTATTCAGCCAGATACGGTGTTCAAATTGCATGTTTACGATGTTGACACATCACTGGGTCGGCTAGTTGACAACGGGAGTTTAGAGGCTAAGGCATTTCTGGCGTATATACATGCATACACCACCTCTGAGTGCTCCCCTGATCCGCTAACCGGTGTCACGGGTGCCGAGAGAGCGATCGAGTTGCTACAATCCGCGGCCATGATGTCCGCAATCCATCTTCCTGAGCGTGTAAGAGTGATCTTGCGTAAGACCGCTGACCTGTCTGTCGTGCGGCGGTGGAATCCAGCACACAAAAGGTTGATCCAAGAAGTATCATGGCAAAAGGGCATTCCCGCATTCAATCAACATGAAGGGCTAGCCTTATGTGTTTTTGCCATCAATCGCAATGTCTCCAAAGACACATTTCCGGATGGACAACATTCCGACCTCAGATATCGTGGTGATTTAGCACTAGCGAAGCGGGCACTTTTACGCTCAGTACAATTCAACTCGGCTGGTTTTGGTGATTGGAGGTTTAATATTCACGCCCACGATGCGGTTGCTGAGTTGAGATACGAACCATTCGATCATACTCTTGTCGAGATATCGAGATCAATCACCAGCCACGAGTCCTCCCGCTGGCTTCGGAAATCTAAAAAAATGGTCAAGGCCATGCGTGGCTGTGTCAGATCTGTAGATTACATTTATCCCATGGGAAGTAAATGGGTGTCAAAATTGGATTGTCTCAAATACTCGTCACAAGCTGTTGTCAACCCCGTTGAGTATTTTTGCGGGAGCCTTCTTTCGCTCCTGCGAGCTATTCGTGACCGCTCCACTGATAGGTCAGCTACGGACATGGCGTTTAGTCTGCTGATGCTATCTGTCGCTGTGCAATCAAATATGCCCGAGCAGTTGGTTCGTATGATTATTATGTTCTGGGTGAGCCCGGAAGCAATCAATTTCAAACTGGACGAGCAATACAGAGGTTATTACAGGGAGTACCAAGATCGAGACAGTGTTGAAGACCTCCGCGGGGTCATTTTATCGCATTCCATAGGCTGGCGGCGGTTCCAGTACGAATTTGATCAAAGTGATATTGAGAAGTTTCGAGAGGATTACTCTCTTGTTTGGGCACGAAGGCTTCGCGACTCCTGGGAAAGTCGGGACATTGACTTTTACTGCAATCTGGAGTATCATCAAACTAGATGGTTCGGTGTCAAACAAATTGTGGCAGAGTTGCACACTAGGCATCAAGGCTGGCACGATTGTCAAGATCTCTTTAGATGCATAGACGGCATGATTTATAACATAGGCCCCGTAACAAGGACCAAGCCTATTCAAACTGTTGACGAAGACTTGGCCGAAGCATGGAAAATATCCCCTCTGGTCCCGAGCGTGTGGCTGAACCCGCCACTGGCAACTGACATATTCAAGGGTGTTGCGAATGCAGAATCGATGGAAATTCTAAAGACTATGCAGTCCTTGATTCCAATCGTCGCGCCATGTACATCTATCGATTCTACGACTGTCATGAGATGCACTTCTAGTCCAGTAAATACGTTCTCCAGTTTGATTGACGAACTACGTGGACGGGCGTCTACAAAACAACATCATTTGTACATTTCACGCCTTGAGGATAGCCATGCGGCGTGTGTCAATACACAAAAAGGTGCCGCGTCCGTTTTCAGCGACGAGGTAGCCTTGATTGAGTATCTNAGTACAATTCAACTCGGCTGGTTTTGGTGATTGGAGGTTTAATATTCACGCCCACGATGCGGTTGCTGAGTTGAGATACGAACCATTCGATCATACTCTTGTCGAGATATCGAGATCAATCACCAGCCACGAGTCCTCCCGCTGGCTTCGGAAATCTAAAAAAATGGTCAAGGCCATGCGTGGCTGTGTTAGATCGGTAGATTACATTTATCCCATGGGAAGTAAATGGGTGTCAAAATTGGATTGCCTCAAGTACTCGTCACAAGCTGTTGTCAACCCCGTTGAGTATTTTTGCGGGAGCCTTCTTTCGCTCTTGCGAGCTATTCGTGACCGCTCCACTGACAGGTCAGCTACGGACATGGCGTTTAGTCTGTTGATGCTATCTGTCGCTGTGCAGTCAAATATGCCCGAGCAGTTGGTTCGTATGATTATTATGTTCTGGGTCAGCCCGGAAGCAATCAATTTCAAACTGGACGAGCAACACAGAGGTTATTACAGGGAGTACCAAGATCGAGACAGTGTTGAAGACCTCCGCGNCCCGTAACAAGGACCAAGCCTATTCAAACTGTTGACGAAGACTTGGCCAAAGCATGGAAAGTATCTCCTCTGGTCCCGAGCGTGTGGCTGAACCCGCCACTGGCAACTGACATATTCAAGGGTGTTGCGGATGCAGAATCGATGGAAATCCTAAAGTCTATGCAGTCCTTGATTCCAATCCTCGCGCCATGTGCATCTATCGATTCTACGACTGTCATGAGATGCACTTCTGGTCCAGTAAATACGTTCTCCAGTTTGATTGACGGACTACGTGGACGGGCGTCTACAAAACAACATCATTTGTACATTGCACGCCTTGAGGATAGCCATAGGGCGTGTGTCAATACGCAAAAAGGTGCCGCGTCCGTTTTCAGCGACGAGGTAGCCTTGATTGAGTATCTGAAGGCTTCTCGTGGCCGTTTTGGTGACTTTGAACGTCATTATGTGCGTCATTTGGTGGACTCTCGGGGAGAATTGCAACGGAAAATGATGCAGCTCTTAATGGATTTGTACGAGTCATTTCTGGGTCCCACGTCTCTGTGTCGGCATCACGCTAGCTTTCTAAATCGTTTTCGAAGTCCTTCATACATCCTTTCGAGGCTTTCGCGCTTTACCAATCAGAGGGCACCTCTGTCAGAAACGTGGAAGACCGCTATATCGCTCTACGGCCATGTCATATCGCTTGTGCAAAGAGCACAGCGTATGAAATCTATCGTTGACAATGAGTTCCGGAACCAGGCCGAACTGTTGTCTGAGCTTTTCAACCCAGGACACTTAACCTGGACACCCATTGATCAGCCAGACTCTTTGTTAATCGAGCTAGAGTCAAACTTCACTATCCGAGACATTCAACAGGAGGTCACCACTCTCATGGTCTCCCCGCCTAACAATGAAAATTGCGTCACACAGCTAAACATGGGGGAAGGAAAATCCAGTGTCATTGTTCCTGTGGCCTCATGCCTCCTAGCCGATGGTGCCCGTCTGGTCTGTGTTATTGTTGGTAAACCTCAAGCACCTCAGATGCGCCAAGGTCTTCTGGCAAAGCTTGGAAACATGGTCAACCGTCGTCTAGTCCAACTACCTTACACTCGCGATCAAAATCCCACCCTTCCGGAAGTGCTTTCGATGCAGCGAGTTTTGGAGGAGTGCCAACGAACAGGTGGTATTCTCCTAATGCAACCGGAGCACCTACTGTCGCTGAAGCTGGCTGGAATTGAAGGCACACTATCAAATGAACGTCGAGATGTAGGTGTTGCCCTACACAAGATCCAAAGATACCTGGAACAGTCCTCTCGCTTTATAGTTGACGAGAGTGATGAAAACTTTTCCGTCAAGTTTGAATTGGTATACACCATTGGCATCCAACAACCAATCGATGGGACGCCAACTCGCTGGAATTCGGTACAGGAAATTTTGGATCATGTTCCGGGCTTAGCGCGCCGCGTCCGTCAAAACTTTCCAGACGACGTAGAAATTGTCGGTGAGGTTTCTGGCGGGTTTCCGCGCCTGCGTATTCTCAGCGATGCTGCATTTTCTTTGTTTTTGGGTTATCTATCTGAATTGGTTTGCACTGTAGGTTTGCGAGGCTTTCCAATTTCTTCACTACCAATTAGCATTCGCGACCACGTCCGAGTCTTCATCACGAACACCGAAGTTCCTGAAGACCTTGTCGATGAGATCTACTCGCAAATCTCTCAAGATTCATGGCCGCAAGCTTGCCAGGATATTCTATTACTTCTACGGGGTCTAATCGCAATGGGTGTCTTCCGGTTTGTGTTTATGAATAAGCGCTGGCGTGTGGACTACGGTCTCGATGACTCTCGGACTCCAGCAACTCGGTTAGCAGTTCCGTATCGGGCAAAGGATGCACCGGCGTCCCGTGCGGAATTTAGTCATCCCGAGTCTTCATTAATTCTCACTTGCCTCAGCTACTACTATGGTGGCCTAACAGACGCACAAATATTTGAGTGTCTCAATCACAGCAAAATCATGGGTCGGGCGCCTGCGGAGTACTCTCTATGGACTCGGACTCTACCGGATATTCCAGCGTCATACCGCAACTACTCTGGGGTTAATCTGGAAGACCACCATGATTGCATCGAAAACCTGTTCCCTCANATGGCCGCAAGCTTGCCAGGATATTCTATTACTTCTACGGGGTCTAATCGCAATGGGTGTCTTCCGGTTTGTGTTTATGAATAAGCGCTGGCGTGTGGACTACGGTCTCGATGACTCTCGGACTCCACCAACTCGGTTAGCAGTTCCGTATCGGGCAAAGGATGCACCGGCTTCCCGTGCGGAGTTTAGTCATCCCGAGTCTTCGTTGATTCTCACTTGCCTCAGCTACTACTATGGTGGCCTAACGGACGCACAAATATTTGAGTGCCTCAATCACAGCAAAATCATGGGCCGGGCGCCTGCGGAGTACTCTCTATGGACTCGAACTTTGCCGGATATTCCAGCGTCATACCGCAACTACTCTGGGGTTAATCTGGAGGACCACCATGATTGCATCGAAAACCTGTTCCCTCACTTAAAGTTTTGTAAAGCCACTATCGACTATTTCCTATCGCAGATCGTCTTCCCCAAGGAAATGCGGGAATATCCTCAACGGGTTTCAGCATCCGGTTGGGACCTAGCTGAATCCAAACCAAATCCGACTACCGGCTTCAGTGGAACGAACGATGCTCGTGACCACCTTCCGCTTAGCATTCGTCAGCATGATCTTAGCCCGTTAAAGGGCACTAATGCATTGGTGATCGGTTACATTCTTGACCGGACAACCCAGGTTGAGATTATTCCTTCTCGGCCACTAGGCAGCGATGTTACTGACGCGGTGGTTCTCCTTGACTTGGTTATATCGCTGAGACCGACCGTCCGCGTCATTTTGGATGTCGGTGCCCAGATTCTAGAGCTGAACAACCTACAGGTTGCTGAGCTATGGCTACAGAAGACTGGCTCTAGTCATGTAAATGGGGAAGAGCCTGAGGGTGTTGTCTTCTTTGATAACAATGACCAGTTGATGGTCCTCGATCGAAGGGGTGTTTCCCAGCCACTCCAAACTTCGCATCTTGCATCACGACTAGAGAAATGTTTGGTATTTCTGGACGAGGCTCACACACGTGGTACGGACCTCAAACTCCCGAAGTATTATCGTGCGGCTGTCACGCTTGGCAAAGGTTTAACTAAGGATCGTATGACACAAGGTAAGTAATCATCCCAGCCAGACCGATCGGAGCATTAACAGTTTGTGATAGCATGCATGCGAATGCGCAAGCTAGGTCAAGGTCAAACCGTTGTTTTTTGCGTGCCTATTGAAATCAAGAAGAAGATTCTTGAGGTTAGGTCAAGCTCCAATCCTCTAGATCCTATAACGCCTTGTGACGTCGTCTTGTGGACCATCACGGAAACTTGGTCACACACATCTATGAACATCCCCCTTTGGACGCAACAAGGTTTACGCCACGACCATGCTCGCAGTGTTCACGATAGACTGGGCCCAGATGAACCACTGACATCAGATATCGCCGAACAATTGGTTGAAGCCGAGGCTCAAACCCTGGTACAGCGTTATAAACCCGAGAAACGCGATTCAGAACGCCATCCTCTAGCCATTCGAGGAATCGACACTCCTCGAGACCACCCTATTTTCAAGCACGCAGATGCGTTCCACGCGAGCCAGGCTAAACACGAATTACTCAGCGAGGAACAAGAACGAGAGTTAGCTCCGGAGACAGAGGCTGAGCGTGAAGTCGAGAGGCCTGTCTCACAAGTTTCTGCGCAACCCACATTTGATCCCGATCTTGTTGCGTTTGTCCGCACTGGCGTGTTGCCAAGTACAGCTCGAGTGATGAGGTTCTGGGATGCTTTGGTTGATACTTCAGCTATGGATAAGGTAGATCCGAGCTCTCTACCTGGCAGTCTTCTAGTCACCAAGGACTTTGCTACGACTATTGCACCCGACCAGAAGGTTGGAAAATATGTTGATTTGTATCTCCGACCAGTCCAGTGGGTACTCATTAGTCGGACTGAAACAGGAGAGACAGCCCGACTCCTTGTCATCAGTCCGTTTGAAGCCGATAGATTGTACCAGCACGTTCAAAGGTCTGAGTTTGTGTCTATGCACATATACAGCCCACGGATCAATGAACACAACCCGAAACTAGAGGCTCTATCCTTGTACGTCGTGGCTGGCAAGAACTACTCAAGCAATGGAATTCATGAGTTGACTCCGGCTTCAAAACCTGGTGTTTTTAGTCCACATCGAGATCTAGTTCGGCAACTGAATCTCTTCGCTGGTCAGTTGTACTTGAAGGACTATATCGAGTACATTGACCTATGTACTTACCTGAATCTACGCAACCCGACAAGTGATGCGGATTGCGTCACCACTTTAGATGGATTTCTCATTCGGGAGTCTCAAAAGCTGTCAGACAACAGTTTTCATGAAAGTCCCGTGACCATATTACAGAAGTTGATGCGGATACGTCGTGGTGAAAGCAAGATTGGCGGGACACACATGTCCAGTATGCTTGAAGCAAAGCTCCTCACTGAAGATGACTTTGTTGATAAAGGNACTCAAGCAATGGAATTCACGAGTTGACTCCGGCTTCAAAACCTAGTGTTTCTAGTCTCCATCGAGATCTGGTTCGGCAACTGAATCTCTTCGCTGGTCAGTTGTACTTGAAGGTCTATATCGAGTACATTGACGTATGTACTTACCTGAATCTACGCAACCCGTCAAGTGAGGCGGATTGCGTCACCACTTTAGATGGATTTCTCATTCAGGAGTCTCGAAAGCTGTCAGACAACAGTTTTCATGAAAGTCCCGTGACCATGTTACAGAAGTTGATGCGGATACGTCGTGGTGAAAGCAAGATTGGCGGGACACACATGTCCGGTATGCTTGAAGCAAAGCTCCTCACTAAAGATGACTTTGTTGATAAAGGGAACATTGAGTGGGTAACGGCGGAAAGTTCGGTCGCGGATGATGGATTGGTTGTTTAGTTTATAGCGTTATTAGATTTATAAACCTAGCGACGTTGATGAATGGGATATTGTTGTTCGGGTGATTGGCGTATTGGAGTACCCTTGAATTGGTGTCGTTGAGTGCGAATCTTTTGTTGCATGGCTACCCGGTCTATGATAGGGTTAGTAAGATCATGGTCAACCCTGAACCTGTCACGTGTGAGATCTTTTGGTGCGACATGAACACAATCACACAACCCTAACGTCAAGGTTGGGACCAAACCCATAGGGTATAATTCAAGTGGGATGCAATGACAAAGGAATTGATGAGTATAGATATAGCGTAAGGGAACTCGTGTCGGAGATTTGGGGTACTAATGGCCTGCGTACAGCGTCTGGACACTGAAGACAGATATATCAGCTGAAGACTAATAACCGGTCCTCGCGCTTCAGGGTATAAGTATCACTATGACGTGCACAATATTCCGTGTCCAAGTAAACGTATTGACACAGATGCATAAGTCGATCAGCGTGGCCGATTTCTTCCGTTGCTCAGCCCAGTATATTGGGACTGGTTTTTTGGGCAAACTGTCAAGCCACCGGTGTAGTGTTGCCGACTAATTGCCCTTTCCGGCTGTGATGGTGCTTGGATGGCGAGAATAGGAACTTCTGACGACCATATATAGCACTAGCACCATCCGTACATAGAATAATCGACATAGAAGAATTCGTGTTCTTTATGATACCACATAGGTTCCGCGTTACGTAAACAGTCGGTTAGGAGGACGTGGTCTAGACTGAGCTTGCTGCGTTTACAGAACACGTCTGTGTAGAGCCCCGGGTGAAGAACTGCTTTTCAGTGGATGGAACTGTGATTCCTTCAATCAACCGGTCATTTTTGGCACGTCGATAGTTAAGCTGACATGAAATGCGGGACTATTCATCCCCGACAACAGTTTCATTATTTCGTTACCCACAATAGATAAAGTTCGACCTATCTCACAGCTTACTAAGCCAAGCCAAATCCACGGCAGGTACCATCGGTTATATAGTGATTCATCACTTCTATTTTCAACAAACAAGTCACCGTGGTGGAGCTGTTGGGAGCTAGCCTGGCTGATAGAAGACAAAACTTTAGTCGGTTCGAATCCGGCCGCGGGCTGAAAAGATCCTGCCCAACAAGGCCTGAAATCTCTTTTTGGATTTATTGGGGTTATTTACCTAATCGAAGTCTTGGTGGATGAAAAGGCTTTGTTTAAATTTAGATATGTATTTGTGTTCGTTCTATCCTAGCGATGTTTCAATGCCAGGGTCACTATGTCCTTCAACCCACTTTACAGAAACATGGTAGCCTGCGTCCCAGGACTTCATGGGATGCATCTGGCGTTGTATCAGGACAAAGAATTGGCAAAGTTCAAACACTGCTGTGCCCATGAGAAGAGCTCCACGAGGGCTCAGAACCTACATACATCTTGCCGCTCCGGATGACTGGCATTTTATGAACTAAACTGAATGGCTCAAACTGGAATCAGCCAGCATAACAAGTTCCCCAACTTTGAAAGACACGACTGAGCTTGTACCCTAGCCGCGTATGCGGATTCGATGATATGTATCCACTAAAATGAACCCTTCATGGTCAGAAAACTTGAATATAATGGGTAGCCTGGCCCCAAGCACTTTTCGCCGTTCATCTGATCAAGTTTCTAAGAGAAAGGAGAGGGAAAAGGTGCACTGAATGGTTGTATCCACCAAGAAGAAGACCAAACAATCTTTGGAAGTGTACTACCCAATGTAACCATGGCTTATCGATCCGGCTATGAAACCTGCCAGCCCGCGTTACGTTTGATACAATGATGAAGAAATAGAGGCATACATATATTAATGAACGACATAAAGTTTGATTGAAAGCACTTGACAACAACTCTCCCCAATCTCTACCATCCCAAAAATTGTCCCGTCCGGTGATATTCCATCGGTATCGACATTAGCCGCCTTTTGCTCCCCACCCCCAAGAACAGAACGCATAATCAAGCTTCCAGCATGAACCATCCTGTTTCTAATCTAACATAGCAACTTATCAATACAGCCCGCTTCCCCATCCAGCGTCGATCCCTCCGTAGAAAGAACACGAAAGAAACACCAAAACTAGAACAAATACCGGCTCAAATATCGTGTTTGGTAGGTCCGTCGGCAGGCCACCCGGACTTGGTTGCTCACGAGCTGGTCCCAGTATTTCCGCTTGAAGTACCGACTTGACGCTGCGGGCGATAATTGGCTCCCCAGTTGCAACTAAGGCACGAAATTCTGGTGGTGTGTGTGGGGGTGCCCGTGGTCGCCCCGGCGTTGCCGGTGGAAGAAGGAGCTTGTCGCTCGTTGCGACATTCCGCCCTAGAGCCACATAGCGGGCAGTAGTATACAGCAATAGGATGGGCGTTGACAGTGTTCGACTGGGTGATAGGGGCCGCGTTTCCACCCGTCGAGGTTTGGTTGTTGCTTGAGGGCTGTTGGGGATAGCCGGCTGGTGGGATCCAGTTATTGTATGGTTGGCCGGGCAGATGGGCGCCTGGGAACCGACCTGCACCGGCAGGGCCAACATCCACGTAGCTCGGATACCCGTCGTGATGGGTCCAAGGAGGCTGTATCAAGCCAAAGGGGCCAGCGTAGGAGACGGCCATGGGATGGCCATGACTGCTTGTGATTATACGACATTCGGGGTGGTGGGTGGCACTGGAAGAGCGGCGTCTGGAGCGAGAGGATCTTCGACTACCACTAGTATGGCTAGACGAGCAGGCGTGATGTCCACAAGAGCAGACAGAAACAGAGACCCAAGGCATGGTGACGACTTGGAAAGTACTAATGAGTCAAAATATGTATGTTATTAGTCTCAAGATCTTAGACGATGTTGTTGATGAAATATTCACAAGATCTCACAAAACAAATAGGCAGCTAGCTTCCGTGTAATGAAAACTAGGCAGAGAAGATTGTGGTTGATGGAAAAGAAGAAGAGAAAATGAATGGAAGATCAACGCGACAGAAGGCAGGCTTTTATGTCCAAATTTTGAAAGTGGGCCTTGTCTGTACGCAGGTTCCTACCTTCTCTGGACAAGTCACCACAACATTGTGTTTTGGTGCGCTCACTGCCTTGTAATGCACAGATTAGGGCTAAATTTCGAGTTCTTTCAACTTCTCAACTTTAAATAATAATATGAAATGTCTTTGGGAAGTTGCATGAAAAGGACATGTAAATACCTATCGTAGAGGGCTTGGGCAATGTAGAACCGGCCGCATCCGGAGTACTCGATCATATATGTTCAACATTAAGGGCGCCACACTTGGACATTAGATTCTAATACTAAATGACGCACATAGACAAATTTCGAAACTGCATGGTACTTGCCGATTCTCCAGTCGATGTACAGACGACCTTGTAGTGTTCTAGCTAATGGATGAAGTAACATGTCCGAAAATGGAATACACCAGGTCATATGGAACCCTACGATTGTCATCAACCCTAATGAGTGACCTGCTTCGTAAAAGAGGCCACGCCAAATTTGCTTAAATCGAACCACTAGAGGTGGTGCAATGAAATGGATGACCCCAAAACATTGCGACATCCAGACACTACCGAGTTTTCTCGGCACCTCATCTTCGAAGACAAATTTGCCCTACTGGTTGATATTAACACCCCACGCGGTATAGGGAGGCACATGCAGGAACCAGAAAATTACCCAATTGGGAAGTATCCAAGAGAGTGTGTTAGTAAAAAGTCTGTGCCTTGTCACCAGCATAAAAAGAACGACCGATACATCATGTGTAACCAGCCACTGTTGTATATCTGCCATTATCTAATCTGCATAGCCAATAAGTGCTTGGTTTATGTGCAACCTAATGAAGAATCATCAAGTTTGATGGCACATGGGGAGGGAGTGGGCAGTTATGCCATTGATCAAGTCGGGAAGCCTAGTCCAACACGTGATAATTGTGGATTGCCTAGAGCCCTACATCTATATTGGTGACAAGGAAGGCTTACAGATTTCAACATTAGTCGCCAACGCGCTACAATACGTCCCGGTCAGTTCCAAGAGGCCCATTGCTGTCTGTTATCTGCAAGCTGGAACCTACAGTGTTTCACTGGAACCTCTAAATGCGACGAATAACTATGTGAGCTCTAACTGAAATAGCTACTATGAAGTGTTGAGCAGCAAATGCCATCTGTTTCGGCTTGCGTGGGTATATATGTTGTTCTTCTTCTTTTGTGCGTCGCGAAGCTATTTTCTCCATTCCAGCCTCACAGTAAGTCACCAAATGCCCCCAATCATTGTATATGCTTGTTGATATTAACCATTCAACGTCAAGTGATTTCTCGTGCCATTGCTTTCTCGACTGTTAGCCTTCATTCGCGACAACGCCAGCGCTTGTTAGATCTCGACAATTGCTTTTGCTCTCGACTGTATTTGCCAATCCTCCATCCTTTTACTGTTCGATGACCTCATACATATGTTACCACCCTAGTGTTAGGTTTGCACTTTGTCCTTTTCGGTATATCGTTTCTCGGGAGTCGACTGTACGATATATGGATTAGTAGGAAACAATGTCGATGGACTAAGACTACCCATGACACCCTATGAGCTAAAGTATCAGTGGGATTGAACTCAATCCTTCACCAGAGCGCGGTTGGGCATAGCTTTGATCGAAGTTCTGTGAAGGCTACTGTGTCCTCTCCGCTGGAACATACACAAGCAGACAAATGAAGGAGCAACTTGTTAACTGCGATAAAGACATTCAAAGGGGAACAGCATTATCCCCAAGACATAAGGCAACACCCAGGAATGCGTGTGCTAGGCCGCCCAAGTGCCATGACGGAGATCGCGAGCCGACAAATGAAACATGCCCAGCCAGCCGAGCTGCTCTCCAACATGTCATGCAGGAGACCACATCGGCCCCCCAAGCTGAAGCCCGCTTTTGGGCCTCTCAGAAGGGTGTCGCCATGGTCTCGAAACTCTGGGTTCACGAGCCTTTCTCCGCTGCATCTGCCGTTGTCGATGTCGCCGATGCCGCCCCCTCACAGTCGCCGAGGTTGCCACCACCGTCACTGCCAATGACGTTCCTACCACCACAATCGCCGAACACGAAGCAATTAGGCTTTCTAGCAATGAAGAGGACGACAAAGACACGCCGGACATGCTCGGTGCTAACCTTCGGCACGAAGCTTCCCGGAACA
>JSUI01006107.1:0-20439 GCA_000833645.1 Huntiella omanensis | reverse complement strand
CCCCGTTCTCCCCACTTTTCTCCCCCGCCCACTCCTCATCACCACTGCCCCCAAAAGTCTTCAAACCGTTCCGTCCTCCGCCGTCACCGATGGTCCCGAATGCCCCGGATTACTTCGCACAGGCGGAAGAACGCGCTTTTATACCCCCGTATCCGGTGACGCCTGGCGGCGAGTTGCCGCCACCGCCGGTGGGGGATTTACCTGAGGATATCCCGGTTTTGGGACGGCCTGTGCCTAGACGGATGAGATGAGATAGCTAACGAGTTCAGACTTGGAAACACCGCCTATGTCACCGTCGGAGAAGGGCGTGGTTTTTGTTCCTATGAGTCCTAAGAGTAGTAGGACGTTGGTTGATTTACATGAGACCTTGGATCCCAAGGAACGGACAAGACGAGAGTCACAGAATGGAATGGATTTGGTCATTAAGGAAGATGAAGATAAGGATAGTGTGGAGGAGTTACCTGCGAGATTCGATGATTCGGGGTTTCCCATCAAGAGGAAGGGACTTGGAGAGGGAAGTGCGTGGAAGAAGGTTGCTGATGGGATGTTTAAGAGGTAATAGGTCTATAAACAATGGATATACTCTATACAATCACAGCTCGTCATGTGTAACTTCCGCCGTCTCCTTAACCGGTCTACCGGCTTCCTGGTCAATGCTAACACCAACTTTCCCTCTCCACTTCTCAAATAACTCCCAAAAGTCCTTCTCCATTTCCGATTCCATCTGGTCGGCTAAGACAACAACGTACTCCACGAAGAGGTCGCCGTATTTCGTCTCATGATATACATCATCGCCATCTTCATGCCAAATGGGCATTCCCTCGCCAACAACTTTCTCCACCATCCCCGGCTGAACAACCTGGCCTCTTTCCCGTTTCAACTGGACTACGTGGCCATCAAGATGCGTCAAGTTCCGTGTCCACCCGCCCATCCAAGCCTCGCGAACGGATAATACCTCTGTCCAGTAAAGATTGTCATCCTTCCGTCTGAAGAAGACTCCATCTGCTTGATCAGGGTTCTCCTCATGTAACGACGGGTCCTTCTCCGACAGATGTAAAATGAGATCGCCAGCGACGTAGTCCGGCGATGCATCCGCTTCATTTTCATAGACAAGCTTAGAATCCCGTCTTGCGCCACGGCCAACCTTGAGGAATAATGGGGTTTTCTTCCGAATAACCCTATTTCCTTGGCACACGGGACACTTATTCTTGACTACCTTGCCGCGCTGGTTACACACATCGCAAGCTACCTGGACTTGTTGGTACATACCAGGGGCAAGCATCTGTTTCCGAATACGTACACCATGGCCACCACAGGCATGACAATCTTCCACCTTTCCATCCGAGGCGCCGGAACCACCACAGTCTTCACAAACATGCTGCTTCTCCCATTCCAACTCCGTATCCACGCCCATGTAGAAATCGCGCAGCGAAAGCGCAACCTTCAACTCCATATTCGGACCACGTCTCTGCTGCGCCTGAAAGTGGCCACCACCACCGAAGAAGCGCGAGAATAAATCGAAGGGATCATGGCCTTGGGAAGAACGGCCTCCGGATTCTTTATGCCGTTGGATACCGGCGTGCCCTTGGGTGTCGTAGATTTGGCGGGTTGTAGGGTCAGAGAGGATTTCGTAGGCCGAGGAGACGGCGACGAATTGTTCGTGGGCGGCGGGGTCGCCGTTGTTTTTGTCGGGGTGATATTTCTTGGAGAGAGAGCGGTAGGCTGATTTGAGTTGTTTCTCTGTAGCGGATTTTGTGAGGCCGAGGGTCTAGAGATGTTAGTTAGTGCTGGATGTAGTCTAGAGATAAAGACAAGACGACAAACTCACCTTGTAGTAATCCTCAGTGCATAGAGCGAGATGCGAAAGCATCAACACCCCGAGTAACAACAATATCCGCGGTAACATGGTTCTGCGGACGGAAGAATAAATTCTAGAAATGTATCCGTGGCAGATACTTGCATATATGCAATGATATGCCATGACGTCCTGACACATGTCCCTAGCGATAAGATAAGATAAGATATATCCCAAAAGGGAAACCGCATTGGAGCTACTTTAGCATACAAGCTAATGGGATGTTCCGAATAATGACAGCCGTGGTACCTGACTTTTCAGAAAATATTCTTGTCAAACGTATGAAACGTATGTACGAGACTTCCTTTATAATTCGTCACGTGATTTTGGCAAGAAAAAGTGTGAATATTTGTGATTTGGTTGGTGACATGATTTAGAGGTGAACAAATTTGTCAGGATTGAGCTGACTGGATAATCCATGTCCCCCCGCAATCTGGATCCGCCCGAGCTCATGCCATAAATAGAGGGATTTGGAAAGGACTGGTTTGACAGGAAGGATATTTGAGATATTCAGCGTTATCATGAGAGGTGACTTGGCGAGATATTTGGCTAGGAGAGTTTTATTAGCCGGGGCATTGGGGGTTTCACGGGCCCGTGGAGGGGTTTCGGGAGGAGTTTCTGGCCGGGGTTTGGTTAGGATGTCAGTAGGTGGAACGCAGGTGCAAGTACGTCCGTTTATATCTCTCTTTACAAAGTCCGAACCAGAACCTCGCCCGGTTGAACTTGAGCCTGGGTATATGGCCATTTTAACGTTTACAAATCGACAACGCAACCAAGAGAGGGCCCAGAAACGCGAGACACTACGGAAGGCGTTTGTTTCGCTGGTGGAATATAAGAATACTTATGGACTACCGCTGAACGCTTCACAGGCGGAACAATGCCATGCGCTGTTGAAGTATTTGGTTGAAGATCCGTTGGAAGAGGAAGGGACGAACCTGGCAGTGGGAGATTTGGAAGCGACGAGGGAGGTTCTGTTAAGAGGAGCAGAGGATAATGGAGCGTTTCATTTGGAGTTTTTGAGGGAGGTTCATAGGGTCATTGGGAGTTTGAGAGAGGAATTGGCGAAGGACGTCTTCAATGAGGGAAATGGTGCGGTTCATTTTGAGGTGGATGGCGATGGAGGTATGAGAATTCCTGATGCGTTGAGGGATCCCGAAGCGGAAGATCCGATGCCGAATTCCAAGGTCGCCACACCCGCGGATAACGACTTCTACGCCTATCTTTCCGGCCTTTGCCAATACGGTGCCGCAGTCGAAGCCGCAGAACTACTTATCCCCTATTGGCATAATCTTCTCCAAGAGGACAGAGTCTACAGGAAAAGCAAATCCCTCTGGATCACCGTGCTCCGCGGCCTCGCCAAGGAGGGCAACGAGAAGAAATTGAAAGAGATTGTACAGTTTGCGGAGGTCGTGGGGGTGGAATATATGCCTGCCTTTCATGAAATCATGGTGGTGTTCTTTGCGAAGCAGGACCGCTTGGCGGAGATGCAGGAGTGGTGGAGGAAGAAGATATATGGGCGGTGGCAACCAACTAGGCAATGTTATTATGAGGTTCTCAGGTCCTGTGTGCGACTGAAGGAGAGTCGTTGGGCCAAGGACATTTTCCAGAATTTGGTAGAAGGGAACCCGCGGAAAGAGCTTTGGGATGTATGTTTCCAGTGGGCTGTTTTATTCCTAGGAAAGGAGCCCGCTGATATCAAGAAGATGTTTGAGGTAATGGTGGAACATAACCCAGAGGATCCCAAATGTCGCCCGGACATTCAAAGTATCAATGGGTTAATTCGCGTGGCAATGGAGAGAAATGAACCGTTACTTGCTGAACGATTTGTCGGGTTGGCGGGAGAACTGGGCATCAAGCCGGATGCGGAAACGGCGGTGCTACAGTTGGAATATCGGATTACGGCCGGCGATATGAGTGGGGCGAAGACGGCATATCGGGAGATACAAATGGGGGAGATGGCGAAGGATAATAAGGATGTGGCAGTGACGAATCGGTACATTCGGGTTCTTTGTCATGCGCGTTTCTTGGATTTGGAAATGGCGAGAAGTGTGGTAAGTGACCTTGAGGCAAGGTCTATAACACTTGAGCCGGCGACTGTTGTTGCATTATCTATTGCGTTACTTCGTATTGGCAAGACAAGGGAACTTGCGGATATGCTTTCTGCGAATGTCTTCCAGTATTCTGCCGGTCAAAGAACTGCCATTCGCGAGGCATTTGTAGACTTCGTTGTGGATGAAAAGACGGACGTCCAGAGTGCCTGGGATGCATACTACATGCTTCATTACTACTTCCCTGAAACAGAACGTGGCGACTTATTAAAGATCATTGAAGCGTTCTTCAAGCGTGGAGATGCCCATAAGGGAGCTGATGTGTTCTGTAACATGCGCGAACATCCAGTTGCTGATATCCATCCTACGACAGAAGACTATATCACTACCCTTCAACACCTGACGACGCTCTCTCCATCTCCTGGGGCTCTCAAGAAGATATATAATCACTTGAAACTAGACGCCCACGTCATCCCTTCTACACGACTGTACAATGCCCTTATGTTGAGTTTCTGTGCAGCCGGACATCATGCCAAGGCTTTGGACTATTGGACGGAGATATCGCATAGTATCGAGGGGCCTAACTATGCCAGTCTCATGGCAGTCTTCTGGGTATGTGAAAGAATGCCATTTGGTGAAAAAACAGCCAAGGCTATCTGGCGGAACCTTGAAAAAATGGAAATTGAAGTGCCCAAGCCCGTAGCAGCGGCGTATGCAGGTGCATTAGCGGGAGGAGGCAACTTGGCCGATGTCATTGGATTTTTCAAGGGGGTGCAGGTTTCATTGGGATATGAACCTGACTCTGACATGTAAGTTATTTATACTTTACCAACGGGGTATTCAACTAATTCAGCCGTGTAGGTTGGCTATCGCTTATAACGCTCTTCCAGGCCAGGATTTACAAAGGAGTTTCGAGTATTGGATCAGAGGGGCATTGCCTAAGCAGTGGATGGCGCTGGAGGTGTTGGGGAAGGAGGAGACGCAGTTCTTTTTGGGGCGGTTTCCTGTTGAGAGGAATATGGGGGTTTAAGAGAGGGAAGGAAGGGATTACAGTTTACAGATTACAGATTACGTGACAGACGGACAGACAGACAGACAGACAGACAGACAGACAGATGATGCTCGAAACAGACGGGCCGGTTAACTTGAGGAATATAGGTTTTATTGTGATGTTTGATGAGGTTGAGGATATGTAACGTGATAGAACGTGATACCATGTTTGATTCATGACTTGCATGGTAAGCTTGGTAGTTGTAGGGTGAGAGGGTATGTACGGTACCCGAGAGTTTGCTTGTGTTTTACTTGGGACTAGATCTTTGATTTCCTTATGCTTTAACTTTTCATCTTCGACGTTGACCGAGTAACCCTACCTTGGTCCATTGTGTGTGGTAACCCTACGTGATGGTCTACCAGATTACTGTCTGACCTTATGAGATGAGTTATCAATTTCACTGACATGGACGAGAATACTCAAACTGTGAAGCCCAAAGCTAGTGAGCAGGGCGTTTCTCCTATTCAGTTTCATCTCTCACTAACCACCTGTACATGCTAACCTAGACACCAAGTCTCCATAAGCTTCNAGGAATATGGGGGTTTAAGAGAGGGAAGGAAGGAAGGGATTACAGTTTACAGATTACAGATTACGTGACAGACAGACAGATGATGCTCGAAACAGACGGGCCGGTTAACTTGACTTGGAGAATATAAGCTTTATTGTGATGTTTGATGAAGTTGAAGATGTGTAACGTGATAGAATGTGATACCGTGTTTGATTCATGACTTGCATGGTAAGCTTGGTAGTTGTAGGATGAGAAGGTATTTACGTTACCCGAGAGTTTGCTTATGTTGTACTTGGGACTAGATCTTTGATTTCCTTATGGTTTAACTTTTCAACTTCGACGTTGACCGAGTAACCCTACCTTGGTCCATTGTGTGTGGTAACCCTACGTGACGGTCTACCAGATTACTGTATGACCTTATGAGATGAGTTATCAATTTCACTGAGATGGACGAGAATACTCAAACTGTGAAGCCTAAAGCTGGTGAGCAGGGCGCTTCTCCTATTTAGTTTCATCTCTCACTAACCACCTGTACATGCTAACCTAGACACCAAGTCTCCATAAGCTTCACACTAACAAAATCAAATACAAAGACACTCGAAAAAGACAGTGACATTTTCATTCCATTTCTCCTATAATCAAACATCTAGTATACAATTCCAAATATCCTACACTCTAACCTCCCTAAGCCGAATTCTTCTTCTCCGCAAACTCCATCTTGACAATCTCAGGATGTCTATGAACACTAGGATGCAAC
Organism: Huntiella omanensis; assembly: GCA_000833645.1. Classification (NCBI taxonomy): domain Eukaryota; kingdom Fungi; phylum Ascomycota; class Sordariomycetes; order Microascales; family Ceratocystidaceae; genus Huntiella; species Huntiella omanensis. Next base: position 14,220 of record JSUI01006107.1, on the reverse strand, counting down.
CCCATCCCAATAGCCCTCCGAATAGCCTTGGCCACCCTCCGCTGATTCTTCGGTCTCAACCCCGTAACCTTGCTATGTAAAATCTGCCCAAACGAACTCGTAAAGTCCGCGATAAACGCCGGATTCGCATACATATCCAACGGGTTAATCCCCAACACATCAATCACATCGGCATTCCGTCTACGTCTAGCCGCCTTCCATTTCTGCTGCGCTGACAGCGCAAGGTCGCGGGGCGCGTATACGTCGCCGGTTTGGTAGACGCGGGGGGCTTGCGTGAGGTAGTCGGCGGCGGTGCGGGCGCGGTTCAGGTGTTCGTAGGTGCGGGCGGTGGAGGTGGTGTGGGCTTGGATGGAGGCGGCAAGACGTTGGACTTGTTGGGTGGGAGTCACTTTGACAGGCGTGGTGGCGGGAGATGCGGGTTTGGCGGCGGGCTTCTCGATGTCCACGTTGAGAATTGATGAGGGACCTGGTGGGGGTTAGTATGTGATTTTCCTGGGGATGTGAGAGAACTTACCGGCCCGGATAGCTCCGGTGCTGAAAGCCCGGCTGACAAGACCAAATGGCTTCATTCCAATCGACAATTTAAACGCCATTTTGCTTATTTTTGATAATCCCTTTCCCACGGTGACGTCGTCCACCCAAATTCACAATGACGTCTCACAAAGCGGTAACCCTCTTCCTTTTTTGCCATCACTCACCGCCCGATTCTGCCGCCCCACTAAAATTTTGGGTGGACTTGGTGATGGCTTCGGTGGTGATGAAAGCTTTAGATGGGAGATTGTATTGGCGATTATTCAGACAAGTTTACAAGATGGTTCGGGCTTTAAAACATCATGAGAAGAAGCTGTTGAGGAAGGTTGACTTTGTCAACTATAAGAAGGATGAGCATCGTGATGCGAATGTTGTTAGACGGTATATGATTCAGAAGCCGGAGGATTATCACAAGTACAATCGCCTTTGTGGTGTAAGTATTTACAAGTCCATTTCGCTCTCACCGCAACCAATCAAATAACTAACCAAACCGCTAGTCTCTCCGCCAACTCGCTCACCGTTTATCTCTCCTTCCACCCGACAACGCCACCCGTCTCAAGCACGAAGCTCTCCTACTTTCCAAACTCCACGACATGGGTCTTCTCCCTACAACCAGCAAGCTCTCCGCAGTTGAACACGACGTGACGGTCGCTGCTTTCGCTCGCCGGAGACTCCCCGTGGTAATGACCAGACTCCGGATGGCTGAGAATGTCCAGGCGGCGACGAAGATGGTAGAGGCGGGTCATGTTAGAGTTGGTACGGAGACAGTTACTGATACGGCGTATTTGGTTACGAGGGGTATGGAGGACTTTGTTACGTGGGCGGTGGGCAGTAAGGTGAAGAGAAATATCATGAAGTATAGAGATGAGTTGGATGATTTTGAGCTCTTGTAGCTGGGTTTTTGGCGTTTCGGGTTGGGTTTTATATACACCACAGCGTAAATGAATTTTTCTTGTCCATTTTGATGATTTGCCCTGATCATATCTACACGGTTATGTATATGTTCCTCGTTATCAATCAATCAATCACAAAGGCATATACTGTCGCGTCCCTACACCTTGACAGCACCCCCACGTGCCCCACTTGCATCCTCCGTCTTCGCCAGTTCAAACCTTGTTTCATTCTTCACGACTTCCTTCCTTCCTAATTCTTTCATCAAACAACCACAACCGCCCATCATGGCCGCCGCTGAAGCAAATCAACCAAGCCACTACAAAGGCTTCGCAGCTGGTGTTGCCTCTGGCATCGCCAAGCTGTCAGGTCCGTCAATTTCTAATCGCTAATACTTCTGAGCTAACAAAACCTAGTCGGCCACCCGTTTGACACCATTAAAGTCCGCCTGCAAACCACCGACCCAACTCGCTTTCGTGGCCCTCTTCATTGTCTTTTAAACACCATCCGAACTGAAGGTCCTTTCGCCCTATACAAAGGTGCAACGCCCCCCTTGGTAGGATGGATGTTCATGGACTCCGTCATGCTCGGCTCCCTTACAATGTACCGTCGTTTTGTCGCCTCAAATCTATACCCCAATCTTGCGCCACTCCCACAACAAAGTCGCCCGTACAGTAACATGCCAACGCTCGGTCATGGTATCGCAGGTGTCATGTCAGGAGCGACAGTTTCCTTTGTAGCTGCGCCGGTGGAACATATCAAGGCACGGTTACAAGTACAGTACAGTGCGAATAAGGCGGACCGATTTTATCACGGGCCGATAGATGCCATTCGGAAGATTTACCGCCATCACGGCATTGGCGGGCTTTACCACGGACTTACGGCGACTTTAATTTTCCGCTCGAGTTTCTTTTGCTGGTGGACTACCTACCATTTGTTCAGCCAGTACTTTGAGAAAAACACCAGTTTATCGGCCCCTGCGATCAACTTCTGGGCCGGTGGAATGTCCGCGCAGGTCTTCTGGATTACAGCGTATCCTGCTGATGTAGTGAAGCAACGGCTCATGACGGACCCGCTTGGTGGGACATTGGGAGACGGCGTGCGCAAGTTTAATTCATGGGGGGATGCGGCGAGAGCGGTGTATCGGGAGACTGGGTGGAAAGGCTATTGGAGAGGCTTTGTGCCTTCGTTTTTGAGGGCTTTCCCGGCTAATGCTATGGCGCTTATGGCTTTTGAGGCGGCTATGAGAGTGCTTCCTTAGAGCGATGTCGGAGTTTTAAAAGTTTGTAGATCAATTGATACCCTAATGTGCGTACCGCAATGATATCCCATGACGTCGAAACAAACATTCATACACATATATCACATTCCAAAGTCCCCAAATTGTTTAATACTTTTTTTAAGAGTCAACTTTTTATTTTGTTTGTAGAAGAAGCCTATCAAAAACTAAATCTACTCCTCGTCATCCTCAGCCTCGTCGTTGACAACGTTGTAGAACTTGAGGGTGTAGACGCCCTTGGAGGTGGCGACAACACGGAGCCAGTCACGGAGCTGGTTCTTCTTGAGGAACTTCTTGGTCAGGTACTTGAGGTAGCGACCGGAGAGCTCACGGTGGGCAACGATCTCGACCTTGCCGTCGGGAAGAGCAGTGACGGTGATCTTGTCACCGAGGTTACCGACACGGCCCTCGACCTTAATCTTCTCCTGAAGGAACTTGGCGAAGGCGGGCGAGTCGAAGATCTTGTCGCTGGAGGGCTGCGAAGCATCAATGATGAACTATGGATGAAAACACGGTTAGTCGGTTATTCTTGCCTCGCGGGGAGGGAATGATTTTTTGCTTACCTTCTTGGTGACCTTGGGGGCCTTAACGTTCTTCTAAATATCAAAAAATAACAACTTAGCCTACTGCATCACGGCATCCATCGGTAGACGTAGCCCAACAGCAAAGCGGTTTGTCGCCGGATTAGTCTCAGATTATACATACAGGAGCCATTGTATCGGTGTTGACGAAAAAGTGTCGAGGGAGGTTTGATCTCTGTTGATGAAGAGGAGAGGAAGAGAGAATATGAAAACGCAAAGAGGTTCAAAAAGGTTATCCTGCGTATGGAGAGGGAAGCGAGAAACTGAAAAAAATGGAAGATTGTGGGGCGCTTTTTTACCTGGGTTGGCAGGATTCTGCAACCGTGAGATATTGGTGGGGCTGATGGCATTTTAGGGATCAGTTGTGGCGTCACAGGTTTTGAATTTTGTGCGTGTGGCTGTGTGGCTGAATTGAGTTTGGTGTGACCCTGAGTGGGAGGCTGTGTAACCTGGGAAACCGAGGGGAATTGACGACATAGTTAGATGGTTAATGCCAAGTTGAGATCAATTGTATGAGTAATAATTAAGAAACACGAAACATGAAAACCTAGATTCATCCAACATTGATGTTTTTTATTCTTATTTGTTCTACATTAAATCATGACCAACTCTTCTCTCCACTCAGTGATGACTTGCTAGGGGTAAATACCCATCAAAAGGGCTTCCTCAACAAAGATAACTTCGCCTTGCGCATTTTCGTTACGCACAACGAGGGCGTCCTGACCACATTCCACTATGATGGTCTCATCGCCAATATGAGTATATGAGTAACTCACAAATATGTTGCCATCTGATAAGAGTCCGCACTTGTGGCCGCCCTTCAGCATATCGTCGAAGACTTGAATTATGCTTAGATCGACGCTTGAACTATCGTATTTGTCAATGTTCAAGTACTTCTCTAGACGATCGTTGTCTTGTGGGGTGGGTGGTGTCAGTGTCAACCACCTGAGTAACCTCTCCTTATTGAGGTCATCAAACTCGCACCCCCCAAAACGCGCGGCCATCGCACTTCTAAACTCAGTATTGGTATAGTCTGAAACAGTTTGAAGATTGTTGTTCGATACATGCATTGCATGTATAACTTTCCCCACCCTGGACCGCGGACAAATCTTGTATTTTCACTGGTGTGATTTCTCGCGCCAATGAAATAATTCCTGTCTCGGGATGTAAAGTAGTCGGGGTAAAGTTTGGGGGGAAACAATATAGTCTTACCATATGGAATCTATGATAATAAAGTATCCGCCGCTGGTAGGTTCCCCGTCAAGTTTGGCTGCAAAGCATGATTTTGGCCGGTGGTTATGGACTCTGCCCCGTGAGATGTTTTAAGAGATTCAACACACTTTTCGGCAACGTCTAACACCACTTCGGTGTCAGGCTTTTCGTAATCAATCTCTATTGTGAGATCCTCATAGAGTCCAGCTAGCGAGAACAAACGGTCACGATCTAGCTTAACCCGCAGGAACAAGCATGAGTGAAGATATGCATCACAAAACCCCGCATCAATGCCTGAACGTTACAACAGCTGTGCAATGAGATTGACTGATGCCGGGAGACATGTACTAGTTATTGTATCTTGGGCTCGGCCGAATACATCGCCATTGAAGTCTCCCCTGGCGTTCAATGCGTATTTTAGTGATATAATATTTTCATCGTTTATGTTTTGAGCAAGCCGAGCAGTGATTATAAAGATGATCCATAATGAAATCCTAACATGTCCATACAACAGGTAATCAACTGTACGGCCCTTGATCTTGGGCCATTGGGCGTGGCGTCTGGCCCGTGGGTGTTGGGAATGATCAATATCGCCACGTGCTAGCAACAACAGTGCATCAGTTTCCTCACGTACAGCAACCTCCTGAATAACCCGAGCGCGAGACCAGTATGCACTATCAAATATTGGACGAAGATTAACCCAGTTTACTTTTGTTAATGCGTCTACAAACAGACGAAAAGGAGGGTCCCTCTCCTCACAATCCAAGCAGGCTTGAAAAAGGCGTTTAAGGTCGCGCAAGATGGGCGTAGGATCGCACTGCGCTGGCCCGAGCCACGAAATTACCCGGTCGGCATTTTTGTAGATATCTCGCATCATTTGCACTTGGTCGGCCTTTTCTTTGTCGTCTTCTTGGTTGATACATAAAGCATCGATCCACAGACGAATTGGCTTTTTCTTTTGACGAATATGCCATATCGCTGCCATCAGGTTGTTTGTGAGTCCGATGATACCAGAGTCGAGATACATAGGGTGTATCCCCTTGGGGCTACCCCATACATATGATAGACATGTGTACTTCCCTGTCCCAGATGGAAAGTCATGAACAGAGGTAGTGCATCTCATCGGCTCAAGATCTTGCCCGGGAAGCAAAGTCACGATGCGGATCTGTTTCTGGTCATGTTTGAGTGGTTTGTACTCGTAAGATAGCGGTCCAAGTGGCCCACGCATCGTGAAAGCCATACTTTTTGAGCCAGTCCGTCCAGGTCGACGGGGGGTGAATCGTTACTCGTATTCCTTCGGGTTCCCAGTGGCGTCTTGTATCGTTTTGGTGTCTAACAATGGAGCAAAGTTTTCATGTGCCCCTGTATTGAGCTAGTTAATCTCAGATATTTCACATACCACTTAACTAGTCATTCTAGTTGATACCTGGGATTGTGATTTTCAGGGACACTGACGCCTCTTTGAGTTCACTTACAATGTTCAAGACTTTCTTTCTGCGTCATGAAACCAGTAGTATTCATCTCTGGCGGAAGATTCTTGGGATACCGAGAAATCACCATGATTGCGAGACAGTTGGCTGGGCACTGGACAACGAGGTGGGGCAAATATTGAAGTTGCGAAATGATTCTTCAAGTCGATGAAGTCTGTAAAGATTGCAAAATGCATCGCCAAGTGTTAAACCCTCGATGTATTTCTTATAGCCAGTTTCCTTGATGAGATGAGATGTACAAAACAGCCGTCTGCTAAAGTATGGCGATCACTGTGAATATCAGAGTATGAAGAAGGGACAAAGATAGTTGTATTGGTTATCGTTTGGTCACTGTATGCTCAGTTATCTATCTAGAAGAAGAACAGAAGGAGAGAGAAAGAGGGAGAGACTATATCCTCAGGATATTAAGCGCCCGTCTACCATAAGAGTCGGGCAACAGCTCGGAACGTAATTTCCCACAACCGGTCAATCACCCACGACTATATGTACATACATCTTTGAAGAGCGGGGTAGAATGAATATGCCGCTGTCAGCCGATGCCCTTTAAGCAAGATATCCGCTGGCTCTAAGCCCACCGTTCTATCTTACAGAAAGGGTCCGCACATATATGAAGTAAACAACCCACTTTACTTGTAAGGAAGAGCAGGAGTAACAAATATCGCCAGGCACAGTTTCCGCATCTTTTTAGTGTAGTAATATTGTTGATGTATCTCCTTTTCCGACAGCATCTCTTACCTTGACTATGATTCACATTTCTGATGATGCATACAAATATTCGGTGTATACCTTTTGTCGCCCAGTTTCGCAAAAGGCATTGTCACAGTCGGCGCTTATATCGACGTTTTATTTTGGGCGCATACCTACTCATCAGTGAAAATAATTGTATACAATGGTAGAAACCGTGAGTTTGTACATGTACATGCTTGTTTCTCCTGATGAGAAAACATAACGTGGTAGGTGCCCATCACTGCTAACTTGTATAACATCCTACCGGAAGCTAACACAAGGCCCAACTTATTGACGGTTTTACAACCAGCTACGTTCGTACGACTTGCCACGCACACTAGCTGACCACGCGAAACAAGATAAGAATAAGGACTACGTTAAGACAACGGCAGAGTGAATAACGAACCCACGCTCTGTACCGACACCAAACTACCCTATGTTCACGAAACAGATTAAACTAAAGACAATTGGGTAAGAATAACGGAGTTATTACACTTGAATTTGACAACCTTCACTGACGTCTTCGTTTGCGCCTTGTAACACGTTCTAGGTAGGTCATTTTCCATTTAGGATTAGAACAATGGGGACAACGAGAGCCCACTTTTTAGTAGCTAGAGAGTAAATCGCCCAAGACAGCCGTGTTGGGCTGTGTAGTGCCCCGCTGTAACCCATGTGGCGGCGGTCATGAAAACAATGGCAAAAAAGCGCCTTGGCCCGGTTAGGATAACTGTATCTATAACTAGAGGTTCAATATCCCTGAGATGACGTGCACATGTACCCACCTCAAAGATCCAATACATACCATCGGCCTTAGACCGAAGGAAGTTCTCATGGATGGAACCTTTGCGGCCAATTATCTCAAACTGAATCTCCTTGGAGTTTGAAACTTGAGGTGTGCCCCTAGCGTTTCTATTCATACAGAAGCCTACTGACAGATACAAAGGCCGCGCAAACTGAAAGGTTAACCTCAAGTCTCAAAGGTTGTCAAGACCTTTGTTGAGATTGCGTTTTCATCTGGAGTATAGTTATAAGCCCATCGATTTCTGTTACGCCTAGCCCAGGTATCGGGATCTCCACAAGAGCGTGACCGGGCCCGAAATCACCTACAGGGAAGGCAAGCTCTTGGCTAGGCATGAAGTTATACGAATCATCAGCTTTGTTTCTAGCACAAGTCTTGGGTACGGAGTTCGAAGATTTGTCCCCTTTTGACGTCTGGAGGGGCTTTAACAAAGTAATGATTCAACACTCGATTTCGGCAACGGTCTTGCGTAGATACTATGGAGTCCCCAAGAAAATGGGAACCGATCTGTACCAGACCGCGCAGTGTGATTGTCCCGTGAAAGACAACTAGCAAAGTCCGAGGCAGTAAGCACCACTGTCACAATTGCCAGTTTAGGAACAGACACATGCGGAGAAAAAGGAAGTGTTTGTACCATGGCCAACGAGGAAGAGACATTGTTGAATAAACATCTGCCATTGCATTTCAACGATCACCCACATTTTCCTGACGTGACTGGTCACCTACGGGATCAAGTGGCCTTTTATACGTATGTAATTACTGAGATTTATGAGTTTTGCCCCAAGCAATGGCAGTTAGAGAGGGAACACTGAATCCATGGCTACAAGGCTCACGGTAAGCAAGTGGTCACATTAGAAATTGTGAAGGAACCATCGTCTTGGTGATATTAACCATGCTATGCTATGCTCAACTACGTTTCCAGGTACTGATCACATAGATAGCAGTCGACCCGATATACTGGGTGCGTCGTGTTTAGAACACTTTAACTATAACTGCATCTAGATCCGGACATGTAAGTGGGGGAGCAAGATCTCCATGGTGCACGGGCATAACCTCTAAGTGGACCTATTTTTTTACTAATTCCCCTTGGGTAGACTTCAATATATGGTAAAGCTGAACACCATTCGGTTGCTCATCTCAGGTAAATTTGTCAAGCACAAAATACTTTCTTATTCAATTATGAACAGGTAGCTCTCCAGGCACATGAACTTTGTGTGTATATTTTCAGTACAACTTTGTTGCCCTACTATTCCAGACATTCTTTTAGACCCTATATACCCATGTAACTTATTTAACCCTACTCATGACCGTTTAAATTGTGCTCTGTTTTACGCTTGGTGGCCCGCCGCAATCCAACAACCAGATAAATTAATCTAAGTGGTATATAATGGGCACAACTTACTTGTTTAAGAGTAGTCTAGAAGTGTAAGGACGATTGAACACAAGGCGACAAGGTCCCTTTTCAGGTTCCTCGGAAATAGTACGGCCCTGACAGTAGAGGGCCCCAGAGTCATGGTAGTAGCAGTGCTTACAATGTTTTTGGGTCATGGAGACCTGAAGAAGTACAATCTCAGGTTTCAATGCCTAGTTATAGAGGGAAGATACAACACATATAGTACATATGTATGTAGAGACAAGAACCGGGCTTATTAGTGGACATGGAAGAGAAGACCACATGTGTGAATGAAGCCTTTCAACTCTAGACTTTTGAGAACCACGAAGGGGAGAGCGGCATTTTAGAGTGAGATAAAGGACAAGAATGCTATAGAAATCTACGACTGAGGGATCCTATTCTTATCTTCTGTCTTACAAATATACAGTAGACGTTATTAGGAGATGAGCGGAATGGCCTTACAAATTCCGTGGGAGGACTCCGGACGATGAAGTGGAAACTTCAGACCCAGTATCAAGTAGGGTTAGTAACCCATACGAACTCAGCAGATCTATCAGACAGTTTTCAATCACCTCCAAGCCTGGAAAAAAAGTTATTACGCCTGTACACCATATAATAAGTGGGAACAATCAAACAGCCAATACACAACTGAGCATTGTGGTGATTTTACACTTGAAACCTCAGTAAACCTCGATTGAACACTCGGCAGAGAGGTTCCGCCTCGTGGCTCCCGCACCTTCCGTCTGCTTCTATGACACAGAAAATTCTAGCACTTTCATGGTTGGGCGAACCAGGTTCAATGGACTCCATTTTCCACAAAAAGCGGGGCCTACAGCTCCCTCCATCCAGTCAGAATGCAGTATCGGAGCGCATATGAGGTACTATAAAATTTGTTAGGCCCCCATAAATTTTTCGTGCCAGTGCCTACGTAGCTGTAAAGTGCTTCTTCTCTCATCCGTGATACTCTATTTCCCCAATCTCCGAATTCTTTTTCTTCTCAAGTCGCAAAAGGGATCCACGAAGCGCCGCGCTTGATTTTTTTCCCTTTCTTCTGTTTTTCCACCATCGCCAGGTTTAGTTGTCGGTGTCTTTCTTTTTGATTGTGTTATTAGTTTTTTCTTTTTTTTATACCCCATATTCACATACCGCACAATGTTCTCTCTTCGTGCTTCCAGAGCTGTAAGTGTATCTGGTGAACTGCTACGCTATCGACGACAAACTTCCCGTCGAGCGCAATGGTTCGCTTTGCCACCGTTTGTCTTACTCAGTTCCACTGACAAGTATCCACGATTATAGATTCCCCGGGCTACTGCCCTCGGCCGTATGGCTAAGGTCACCCGCTCGCCTCTGGCCACCAACTTTGCTCGCTACGAGTCCACTGACGGCAAGGTCACCGGCACCGTCATCGGTATCGATCTCGGTACCACCAACTCCGCTGTCGCCGTCATGGAGGGCAAGACTCCCAAGATCATCGAGAACTCCGAAGGTACGTTTCTCTGTTTTCCCCGCAGCCGCCTTTTGTCACCGTCAAAGCGTCCACACTGGCAAAAAAATCGAACCCGTAGCTAACCCTTGTTTCTTTCAGGTGCCCGCACTACTCCCTCCGTCGTCGCTTTCTCTTCTGATGGCGAGCGTCTGGTTGGTGTCGCTGCCAAGCGTCAGGCCGTCGTCAACCCCGAGAACACTCTTTTCGCCACCAAGCGTCTGATTGGTCGCAAGTTCACTGACAACGAGGTCCAGCGCGATCTTAAGGAGGTTCCCTACAAGATCGTCCAGCACACCAACGGCGATGCCTGGGTTTCCGCCCGTGACAAGAACTACTCGCCTTCGCAGATTGGTGGTTTCGTCCTCAACAAGATGAAGGAGACCGCTGAGGCCTACCTCTCCAAGCCCGTCAAGAACGCCGTTGTTACCGTCCCCGCCTACTTCAACGACTCTCAGCGTCAGGCTACCAAGGACGCTGGTCAGATCTCTGGCCTGAACGTCCTCCGTGTCGTCAACGAGCCCACTGCCGCCGCTCTGGCCTACGGTCTGGAGAAGGAGGCTGACCGCGTCGTCGCTGTCTACGATCTTGGTGGTGGTACTTTCGATATCTCCGTTCTGGAGATCCAGTCTGGTGTCTTCGAGGTCAAGTCCACCAACGGTGACACCCACCTTGGTGGTGAGGATTTCGACATCACCCTGGTCCGCCACCTCGTCCAGCAGTTCAAGAAGGAGTCCAACATTGACCTCTCCAACGACCGCATGGCCATCCAGCGTATCCGTGAGGCTGCCGAGAAGGCCAAGATCGAGCTTTCTTCTTCCCTCCAGACCGATATCAACCTGCCCTTCATCACTGCCGATGCCTCCGGCCCCAAGCACATCAACCTCAAGCTCACCCGTGCCCAGCTTGAGAAGCTTGTCGACCCCCTTATCACCCGCACCATCGAGCCCGTCCGCAAGGCCCTGAAGGATGCTAACCTTAGCGCCAAGGAGATCCAGGAGGTCATTCTCGTTGGTGGTATGACTCGCATGCCCAAGGTTGGTGAGTCGGTCAAGTCCATCTTCGGCCGTGACCCCGCCAAGTCTGTCAACCCCGATGAGGCTGTCGCCATTGGTGCCGCTATCCAGGGTGCCGTTCTGTCCGGTGAGGTCAAGGATCTTCTCCTTCTTGATGTCACTCCTCTGTCTCTTGGTATCGAGACCCTCGGTGGTGTCTTCACTCGTCTGATCAACCGCAACACCACCATCCCCACCAAGAAGTCCCAGGTCTTCTCCACCGCCGCCGACTTCCAGACTGCTGTCGAGATCAAGGTCTTCCAGGGTGAGCGTGAGCTCGTCAAGGACAACAAGCTTCTCGGCAACTTCCAGCTCGTTGGTATCCCCCCTGCCCACCGTGGTGTCCCCCAAATTGAGGTCACCTTCGACATTGATGCCGACTCCATCGTCCACGTCCACGCCAAGGACAAGTCCACCAACAAGGACCAGTCTATCACCATCGCCTCCGGCTCGGGTCTCTCTGAATCCGAGATTGAGCGCATGGTTGAGGACTCCGAGAAGTACGCCGAGTCTGACAAGGAGCGCAAGAACGCCATTGAGGCTGCCAACCGCGCCGACGGCATGCTCAACGATACCGAGAAGGCCCTGAACGATCACGCCGACAAGATTGACAAGGCTGAGGCCGACTCCATCCGTGAGCAGATCGCCTCTGTCCGCGAGTTCATCTCCAAGAGCCAGGCTGGTGAGGGCACTGCCACTGCCGAGCAGATCAAGGAGAAGACCGACGCTCTCCAGGTCGCTTCTCTTAACCTCTTCGACAAGATGCACAAGGCCCGCAACTCCAGCGAGCAGGCCCCTCCCGCTGCTGAGGGTGAGGCCAAGCCCGAGGGCGAGAAGAAGCCTTAAACATTTGTCATGATGTGACTGTTTTTGTGTTTGTTTTCTTTTCCTTGGATGTTGCAAAACTCCTCTCTGTACAATATTCCCAAAAGTAACGAATTTGCTACTTTGTTTGGCGCTTTGTTGTTTTCTCTCTGATGGCGGACCAGCCAAGAAACAAGCTTGCCTTGTCTTTTAGAGAGTTGTATTTTTGTATTGTTTAGTTTCCATGTTTCCATTACCATTTGTTGGATTATTTTGCGTTGCGCTGTTTTGTTCTTTCTGTTAATGGAGTTTGTTTTTTACTCCCGGTGGACTTTGGGTGGTACATGATATGTATTTCCCAAACTTGTACTCATAGCTGTATCAAAACTTTTTTTTTTACCACGAACCATGGATGTCTTTGTAATGTTATTATGTGTGAAACCAGTTCCTTTTTGTATTAATGTTCCCTTTTTTCCTGTTTACTCTTGTAAAATTACATGCAAATAGCCTTACTGAAAATCTAATTCTACCGACCAAAACCGAACCATCCTTTCTTTGATGGTGCTGGCTTATCACCAGCCGGCTCTGTCGCTGTGGCTGCCACAGTCTTTCCTCCTCTCCCTGGGTACTCAATGTAATTCCATGCCACATCCAAGAAGATAGGCTTTACTGGGATAAGAGTGGCTTTTGGGGGGAACTCCACCAGGCCATTCGTCACATCGACCTTCTCAACAGGGTATGTTCCTAAAGTCTCAAGAATGGGCAGTTTCGTCACTGGTGCTTCCACGGGGATATCCTCATTGCTAGTCGAGCTGGCGTTGGCCCGGAGATGTTGAAGGTGCACCAGCGCACGGAAACGGAGAGTTTCCCTAGCGAGGGTCGTCGCTAAGGTTGTGTATTGAGCGGCAGAGACAGCAAGTGAGGGGGCGTTGATAGCATCGGGTATGGCGGGGGCGAGAGTGTTGTTTGTAAGAAGTGTGTGGCCGTGGTTGAAGAGGGCAAGAGCGTTTTGTGGTGAGTTTGTCAAGACGTGGGAACGACCAACGGCAAGAGACTTGAGACCGGTGAAGTAGGCGTTGTGGGCGGCAAGAGCGGAAGCGAGGTCGCTGTCGGAGGCGACACCGGGGAGCTGGAGGATCTGCTCAACTGAGCGCAGAATACCGTCGTAGAGAGCAGTACGTTCCTTGAGCTTGGTGAGTTTCCGACCAGGCTTCTCACTGGCGAATGGAGTTGCGTTGGGGGCAGCGGCGAGTTTCTTGAGTTGACGGCGAGACAGCTCTGAGTAAACTTGGTTGGTGCCATCGTCTGAACCGGCAAGAACCCGGTTCCGACCAATTTGCCAGCTGATCATTTCATAGGTAACCGCGGTACGGGTGATTTGTAAGGCCTGCATGCGCGAGTCACTTTGGGGAACACCCTCGGCTCTCAACTCGTCAATAGCTTGCTTCGTGGCGTCGACAGCCTCTTGGGTCGATTCAAGGATATCATCGTAGGCACCGGCTTTGTCTTTGGGCTCAACAGCAGCTTCGAGGAGGCTGGAGAGGGCAGCTTTGTGGGCTTGAACACGCGCCCAGGCTGAAGCGATCGCACCATCTTCGATTGGGACCTCACGAGATCTCCAGGTTATCGTCTTAGGAATGGCAAGCGGGGTATCCACAGGGGCGGAGTCGGCATCTGGCATGGGAGTATCGGTAGTGGCAGTGGATAAAAGACTGGGGTCGAGGGTGTTCAGCTCGGCGGTGAGAGCCTCGTCGGCGGAGGCGGGGTAATGCTTGCGAACAATGACGTCAATGGGGAGGGTACGCGGGACCTTTTGTTGGTAGGCGGCGTAGCGGATGTTGGGGTCGAGGGTCTCGGCAATCAGGTCTTTGAACTGGTCGGTTTTACCCTTGGTGCTAAGGGCGTTGTAGATTAGACGAGCGGTAGAGTAGGCGGCAAGGGCGACACTCCATTGGCGCCGCTCAAAAGCCTCGGTG
>JSUI01006106.1:0-20439 GCA_000833645.1 Huntiella omanensis | reverse complement strand
CTCCACCTCCGCCGTTCTTCGCACTTCCCTCGAATTGGAACTTACCGCCCCCACCGGCCACGGGACATACCCCCAGAACCTCACCTGGGCCAACATGTTCGACTACCTAATGGTCCCCACCCTCTGCTACGAACTCTCTTACCCGCGCGTAGAAAAGGTTCGCCCCGTGAAACTGGCCTCTTACGTCCTCGCCACCTTTGGCTGCATCTTCCTCCTCACCACCATCAGCGAGGAATTCATTCTCCCCGTGCTAACAGCCAGCCAAACGCGCCTCGCCAATCTCCCCACCCCGGCACCCAAGCTCGAAACCCTCCTCATCCTATGCGAAACCATCTCGGACCTTTTATTCCCCTTCATGCTCACCTTCCTCCTCGTATTCCTCGTCATCTTCGAATACGTCCTCAACTTCTTCGCCGAAGCCACCTGTTTCGCCGACCGCCACTTCTACGCTGACTGGTGGAACTCCACCGACTGGATGGGGTTCTCCCGCGAATGGAATATCCCCGTCCACGCTTTCCTTCGTCGTCACGTCTACGGTGCCTCTCGTCAACGCGTTGGTCGGGCTGGCGCTACCGTGCTTACTTTCCTTATTAGTGCGATTATGCATGAGGTCGTCATGGCTTGTATCTCGAAGAAGGTTAGAGGGTATGGCTTTATTTGCCAGATGTTACAGTTGCCGCTGGTGGCGATTCAGAGAACTAAGTGGGTTCGCGGACGCAAGACCATGAACAATGTTATGTTCTGGTGTTCCATGGTTTTGGGTCTTAGTTTGATTTGCTCTTTGTATGTGTTGATGTAGATGGGGATACAGACCCTGGATTGTCGTGTTGTTGTTTGTCGATTGTTTTGTAGATTGTTATCCCTTTGTTGTTTTTGGTCGAGTATATTTGCTAGATTTGCATAGTAGCGTCACGTTTTATAGAGTGTATATACAACAACATCCACCTTGATATTTTGACACGGGATTTGCATAATTATGAGATATAATGACATTCATATTGATTGTGAACACATGTGCTCTGTAAAATCCAAGTTAACAAAAAAGAAGACAAGAAACCACCCAGACAAAAGAAAATAAAAGACATGAAAAGCGACATATGCGCATACCCTCCCATAACGCCATCCAGAACCTATCAGGGCCGGACCATAAAACATAAACCATAAAACCCAAAAAAGACAAAGAAAATGCTCATTCATCCCATCGTAATTCTCTCGACTTGTCTGCCCAAGTCACAACCAACAACCATATTCACAAACCGCCACTCACGCCGTTCCTCAATTCGCCAACCCCCAAGACGACCGACTTCCTAGTCCTGTCGCCCTTGAGCCGTCTGGTAAGAGGGGGACCGGTAGTTGATGTTCGCACTCGTGTACACTTCCCCTTGATTAATATTCAAATCAGCATACACCTGCTCCCGACGATACTCGTTGCTGTACATGTCCGCCATGTGGACCGATGTATAACTGCCGCCTACGCCGTGAATGTCGTAGTAATCCGGATAACTAACACGACCAGGGTAGCCAAATGCGCCATCATCAGGTCGTGGGGAGGAGAGATGCTTCTTGAGGTACGTCGGATGTTCCATGGTCGACGCGCGCTTAACATAGCCGGGTGAAGGAACGTAGTTAGTACCAGAGAAGGTGTGATTGCGAGTCATACTAGGCTTGGGGGTATCAACATCATATGTGTGATGCTTCTTCTTAGAGTCTGCTGAGTTGCGACGCTCCTTTTGCGTATTGGAACCTTTGTTTTTCTGTCTTTGCTCGATGTAGTCTTTGGCATCGGTGATTTGGTGTGCCCACCCACCGATACTTGACACAACAGACTCTTCAACTTCAGGTCGCTTTTCCCGGCTACTCGCCTTACTCCGACGCTCCGGTCTCGTAGAAAAGTTTTCACCATCACTGTAGCCATCGATTTCAGTCTTTTTCCGACGACTCGAAGCCGATACACGTTCCCGTTCCCGCTCGCGTTCTCTTTCCCGTTCTCTAGCTTCCCTCTCGCTGCGTGATCTTTCTCTGTCACGTGACTTAAGCTTCACATCCTCCTTAGACGACCGACGTGGGTCATCGTATGAACTGCTTTCCGAGGTACGTTTCAAAGGTTCCTCCTTGCGGGGTTTCCGGATATCGGTCTTTTCTCTATGGCGAACACGGGCTTGCGACTCCATTACTTCTTCGGATGAGCGACGACGGGTTTTCCCAGGACTCCGTTCGTAGGTTGCCGTGTATTGTGGGCGTTCAGAGCGAGGGTAGAAGGCATTGGGGTCATGTGAGTTACTCAAAGGCGAATGATCACGGGTACGTGTGCGACTTGGGTAGACGGTCTCTGCTGGATGAGAAACAGGGCGGACATTGTATGTCGTTGGTGGTGGGGCCGGACGCATACCGTTTGGGTACTGTGGTGGAGGTGCAGATTGCCTTGGAGGCATGCCATGGTTGAGGGAGTTGCGCTGTTTCTCCTCATAGTTCCGGAGACGGTCGTCGTACTTGGCTCGTCTATTAACATCGCTAAGTAATTCGTAGGCTTGTTGGACACTTTGGAACTCGTCTTGTTTTACGGCTTTGAGGGCGGGGTTAAGCTCCTTGTCGGGGTGACATAACAAGGCCTTTTTGCGGTATGCTTGACGAATGATGGCTGCGGTGGCAGTCCTTGCAACGCCGAGAGTGTCGTAAGGATTTGGCGGAAGGGGAGCCATTGTGTGCTTGTGTGTGTATGTTTTGCGTATGAATATGTTGATGAAGATGATGTAAGGTATATGAGAGAGTTATGTGAAGGATGAACAATGATCGAGAATCAAGATGGGGTAGAACCAAAGAAGGGGAGGAATAAGAAATGCAGGGGGTTCCGTCAGTCTATATACATATAGACCAGGTGTGGAAAGTGGCAATATGTCTGAAGTAGCAGACTACAAGGCAGCAAGTCAATGCTAAAGGGTTAAAGAGGGCGAAATACAAATAAAAAGAGACGTCAAAAAGATGTTGAAGTTGATAATCAAGGAAATAAATGGCGGCAAATATAAAAAAAGCCGATCAAAAATAGTCGGTCCAATGATGGGACTGCCGAAATAGAAAAAGACAGAATAGACGAGAAGGAAATAACGATGGAGGAAACTGCGTTGACAAAAGAGGTTGGGACGGAAGACAAAGAGTGGTTTGGTTGGTATTGTTGGATTATTTCCAGTTGGCTTTAAGCAAGATTTCTCAGACGGCAGACCAAATAAGAACAAGGCGAAGAATTAAAGGGAAAAAGAGAGCAATTCCGTAGGTAGACAAAGCAAAGCCCAAAACGTCGGATCAAGAATGCAGCTCTAGACGGAGGCAGCTGCAGTGACAGCAAAAGAGGGGAAAGACCAAGACAATTCACGGGCGGTCAACGCACGAAGGAGGCAGGCGATGGATTAGGAATGGATGTCGATGGATTGAGGGTGGCTGCAAAAATAGAGGAGACGGAGGAGGGGAGGAAGGAAGGAAGTGGTGGTAAAGATGGAAGGAGAGATGCAGAAAGGCAACTAAAACGGAAAGAATGAATTGTGGAAATCCAATTGTTGATTTCGTAAGCTGTGAATATTTTGCCACTGATTGTGAATTTCGGCGAGAGTGACGTTGTTGGATGTGTCGTCTATTTTTTGTCGTTGGTGTTGTTCAGCTTTTTTTCCTGGGTGGGAAGGCAGTGTACAATGACTTCTTATTCCGTAGGTGGCTGGTGGGTGGACGAAAAAAAGCCTGTGAAAGTAGGTGGCGGGATGTTTGAAAGAAAAAAAACAGTGGATTGGTTTTCTGAATAGGAAGAATCTCCAAAGAATACACAGGAAGCCAAGGGCGGTTACGGAAGATCGGTAGGTGTCTTTGGAGATTTCTACAGATTTGGGCTGCCCGACAATCTTATACTGAGCTTACAATTCTCATACAGGCTTACCATGACACCAACATGGCTCTGTAAAAGGCTCAGCGGGAAGACGAACAGGGGAGTATAGTTGACCACGAGGACGGCCGAGCCTTGTGAACAAGCCTTGTCAGCAAGTCTGTTGTCTGTCTATCGTCAGAGCTGACCCACGGCCCATTTTCTTCTCTCGTGTTCTTGTCAATACGGACCCGAGATAGAGCGGCATTGAGTGATGATTCGAATCAGCAAGTGTATCATAGAAATGTCTGCTTACGAACATGGCTTTACAAAGCCTCTGGGTTTCCTTACAAAGACTTGACTTGTCCTGTATCACCACCTAATACCGACCATACACAGCACAGCCCGAATTAAGTCTCTCCGTCCACAAGATTTCTATTCACATATAGACGTACATACACATACATATGTGTGTATAGAAAAATAGAAAACTGGGCCGCAGTGCAGCATGCAGAGACTCTCACAGAAGGCTGTGGAAGCTCCCTGACCTCGCGCTTGAAAAGGAGCTACATACTCAACAAACACCTGCAGGTCCCGTCCATCTTCGGACGGTATAGGCTGCAGTTGTGGAGGGCCCTTAATGGCTTTCGATTTGTTCGCCATTATGGGGTGCTTCTCCGTGACTTTCTAGCCAATCGGTGATGTCTTCCCCGTGAGGGTTTGTATGGAGGAGGGTGAGAACTACAACTTAAGCTGGACCAGAGGGCGCAGCAGACTAGCTTTCTTGATTTTTTGCTTCGTTGATGGTTGGACCAACGGGAGATCAAAATGGAATGGCTACTTTTTTTGACAGTCAGACGGCATGAGCGATGGCTGTGGGTTCTTCCAAATTCGTAAATTCACATGCGATGGGGTTCCTTTTTCTGACGACTACCGACTTGTCTCCGCTTCCTTTGTGTATCTGAGGGCTTCCTTTGTACCTCCTTCTAGCCAACCCGACTCTCCAATGAACCACCAGCCTATAGTGTCGCATGTACCAAAGAAGTCGACGACGAAACGAAGAAGGAAGTCTGTACGGAAATTTCATACCGAGAAGGAAAAATGGTCCTCCGGGGACTTTGGATTTCAATGTGTGACGATGTGTAGATATTCACAATCCATGTGTCAAAAGTATTCGTTCACCCCGTGAACACCAGGCGAATGTGTAAATGTGCGCGTGCACAATAAATCAACGAATGAAAAGCCACACGTCACAGGTCGACCCAGTTCGTCGTGGTCCGTTGTTCTGACCTGATGGGCAATTCACATTGTATGTGTGTATGTGTGTGCACCTGTACTCACGCAATCGCCCGAGTAGTCCGATCTATAGACTAACCAGGGAAAACCCACTATACAAGGTGAAAAAACAATGCCAATGTTAGGCTTGAGCTGGCGTCTGTTGTCTCTTGCCAGCACAAGCTCGTCTGACTTTGACGTTTTGTCTCGCGCTAGAAACCTTATAGTGCCCATTCCCTTGTTCATAAGGCGCTAATTGTACTTGACAAGAGGACAAAAGGCGTGGAAAACAGGGCTAAAATCTGCAAACAAGGCCGTTGGGTTGGTGGTCACCTGCTATAGGATTAGCCTAACCTAAGTAAAAGGGCAATTGTTTTAGGCGCACAAAGGACAAAGGAAGGTCGATTTTTTTCAGTTAGTCTGAAGAACCTCAAACTATCAAGAATCTCAAAAAACAAGGCGCCAATATCTTTCTCATGTTTCCCGTCCGTCTTATGCCTTGATCACCTACTGACCAAAAATTGGAATAGGCGAACGGTAAACTTAGTGGCTGGCCCGCCTTTTTTTTCTTCCTGCATCTACGGCATTATCAATGACGTTTCGTCGTAGACTGACAATCTCAGGGATCAGCCTTTCAAAATCAACCAACTTCAATCAATCAAACATCATCATCATCATCATCACTAACCAAGAGGTAAAAACCCCCGTTCGCGTGAATTTCCCCGCACTTGGAGACGGGCGGATAAGCCACCGTATGGCCTGTACCCTAGTCCCCAGTGAGGGGAAATACCGCCTGGAAAGTCCGCTGCGCCAATATAAAAGTGCCGCTTAGAGATTCAACCCCTCGTTTTTTATGGGTGAACTTGAGTCAATGACCTTGACCAGCTGCGGAGAGGGAGAAGAGAGGGGTCGCTTGATACCCCGCAGCTGATATTGTGCTGTTGAGCGGGCGGGATGTACAGTCTCATCGTGTCTTTTTTGTAAATGCCGCGCTTGTACGCCGCACGCAGTTTGCCCCGACTTGATGGCCGTTTGCTTTGTCTTTGATGATGTACTGGATGCCTACGACGAGACGAGGGTGCGTACGTATGTATGTATCTGGATTGGTCTGGTACAATGCTTGACAAACCCTATTCCCGTGGTGTTCCTCGGTATCTCCAGGCTTGTTCGCGGTCTGGGTCACCTGCATAAAAATGTTTCAAGGGATCCGTTTCGCCGCGGACCTGAGGTGGGCTGGTCTTGTCTTGTCTACATACAATACACTGCACAAGACATATCGACAGAAACTCCACTAGACCTGCACTACAACATCACAGATCTCCTCTCCTCCAGGAACAAATCCGTCCCTTTGTGACTCCAGAGTCAACAGCGCACTTTATCGGCACATGTGCCCATCACGGTCGACTGTTCTAGGACTCTATAGTCCATACGAGGGGCCCTGGAATGAGTGCGGATGACATGTGGTCCTATAAATTGCCCCAATAATCATCTGAGCCCGACATAACGTCTCCACTTCTATAGTCATCCTTTGAGGCAATGAATAGTGTTCCTTGCATTCTAGTGCCCCTTGGTTTGCCCATCTTTTGCCTCCCCGCTTGACCGCTGTTTAATGGAGGTCCGTCCTATTAGTTCGTAGGGTGTAATAGGGTTATCTCCGGAGTGAAAGACGGGCTCGCGACCGATTTTGCAGCACATGGAGCGATATGAGAAGCACAACGGATGTAGTGGAAGCTAGTAGAAGCGATGTGGATGCTTCTGTCAGAGGTACATAAACGGGGTAGAAGGATTCGATGGGGTTTTGGTTACATGTTGGTATATGCAGTGCGTCTCGGGCTTGGGTAGATTCCCGTTAGGCCGCATCCGGGCGGGACTACTATCCCGGGTGAAGTTGTATGTAGGTCGCATATAGGCAGGTATGTATATTTGTATGGTTGACCCCTAGGCAGTTGAGACACGCGAGCTTAATGGCTATGGTGTAAACTAGATTCCGAAGCAAGAGCACTGATGTTATAGGGACTGCCAACTATGTCCGGATGTACATACACATATCAGTACATACAGACGCAGGTATGCGCTGTGCCCCACCAACATACACGAGTCCAAGGCGAATGGCGGTCTGTAGTCCTTACCGAAGACGTAACGGCCCCTTTTTCGCCACAGCCGAGCACCGCGTGGGATGGCCCGCTTAGGATAATCCGCTTATGTCGGTCGGGGTGGTGACATTGTGGAGACAATGTACCGTGGTTCCATGTATACTTTCTTTTTTGTCTTGTCTGCATCTTTCTCCATTCTCGCCTTGTTCTGGACGCTTGTGGCGTTGTGATGTCATTTGTATGCAGGGCACTAAGCTGAGAATGCAGCTTATGATGTTGCATCATGTAAGGCGGAGATAGGGTTGGGGGGTTTAATATGTATGTACATACATACATACATGTGTACACATACGAGGCGGGCACGATGAATGATGAACCATGATTGACAATGACAATTTCCATGGTGGATGGTGTCGGAGATTTCTGTCACTTTTGATGTTCCGCCTATTGCCACCGATCCTGACACAAGCGGGTTAAACCAAGTCTACCATGGTCCATATGGATATTGTCCTCCCAATTCACTACAACCAAACCACACAAAGTGACCGTCCCCCACGTCCCAAGCCGCCACAGAACGTGATACAAAAGAGACCCCCGTCGGGTGACACAAAGACATGTGAGAGTTCCCCAGCCAATCACGACACAGGAACGCAGTGTTTGCCAAGTTGCCTAATGGGTAAAGTGAATATAAAGGGTTGATGTATGATTTTGTAACGGGATTGTGTGGATTGTAGAGAAGGTAGGAGACACGACGGGTCGGGGAAAGCCGATGTGGTCGAAGCTATTGGCTGGTTGGGCCGGGTGACGGCGGAATGAAGGGAGTGTCACGGTGGGTGCGGTACGAGGTTTGTGCTTTTTGTGACGGGTTAAGAGCGGGCTGGTTGTGGTGTCATGTTTTTTTGTGCATGGATTTGTGTGTCTTTTGGAGGGGATTTGGCGGGTGTTTTGAGTCTGAGCTTTGTGGTTGTCGGGATACCGAACGGTGGGGTTTATGCTGAGAGGCCTGTGGTTGGTAGCGAGTTGGGGGTTTTATGAGGTTATTATGACGTTGACTGAGGTGAGATGGTAGGTACATATATATAGGTACAACATATCATATAGGATTTGGAGTAAATGTGTATAGTGTCAAAGATATGGTAGTGCGAAGAAGTCAATGGGTGGGTATCACGCGAACATGTGTTCAGTATGTCTTTTGTCAGGTCAATAGTCAGACGAGCCAGCAAGATTGTCAAGCTAAGTAGATTGAGGTGGCCGACAAGGTCAACTTGGTTTCACAGACCCCTTTTTTCCTCCCCAAGAAGTTGATAACCGAGTGAAACGCCGGTGACATTTATTATAGTAACCCTGGGTAACCCTACCGTATTACATGTGAAGAGGGAGACNTGTGTATAGTGTCAAAGATATGGTAGTGCGAAGAAGTCAATGGGTGGGTATCACGCGAACATGTGTTCAGTATGTCTTTTGTCAGGTCAATAGTCAGACGAGCCAGCAAGATTGTCAAGCTAAGTAGGTTGAGGTGGCCAACAAGGTCAACTTGGTTTCACAGACCCCTTTTTTCCTCCTCAAGAAGTTGATAACCGAGTGAAACGCCGGTGACATTCATGATAGTAACCCTGGGTAACCCTACCGTATTACATGTGAAGAGGGAGACGGGATATGAAACACTAGACTGAGAATTGGCATTAAGGATGAATGAGACAGCATTGAATAGATAGCGAGTTTGAAAGTTTGAAGTGATTAGAAAAGGCCGCAAGTTGGAACGGACACGGACATTGAGTATACGGCACTGAGACCCGGGAGGCCGGAAATGGTGGTTGGGAGAGTTTGGAGATGGGAACAAGGGAATATGATTTATGACGAGTATTGACATTTCTATATTAGGGAGTAATTTTCAGTAGACTCGTCGAGGGAATGTGAGAACAAGGACGAGAGCAAGGGAAGACGAACAAGAAACAAGAGCAGGGCTAGTCAATACAATAGGTTCACCATTTTCTTGGTCCTAGAAGCAATTATATTACTTTGAGACATTGTACTGATGACTGGAGACGGTACAAGATGAGACGAAGTAACCATAGTTCAAGTTAATGTGACCCTCTGGGTTGGGTTTCTTGGCTTTCTTTAAAAAAACAACGGTGTGGGATATCTGGCGAGGTGGGTTTTGCCGACTGGCTGGTTCACGGCGCTATGTCTATTTAACGAGATCATCTAATTACCACCATTTCTGGGTTTTTAGTGTTTTTGGCAGGTTAGGTTTGAAGTGCTCGAGCGTCCTTTTTTTATGTTTCTGGGTTAGGAGACTAGGCCTAGTTGAGATGGATGTGCATTTAGTGATTTGTCTAGTTTACAGATGCATTTTGGTACATGATATATGAGGTTATGCAAAGGACGAGACGAGAATGATAATAGAGGGAGAGAAGATATCGGCAAACAAGCGGCGGATTAAAGAAACTAGAGACACTTGGTGATATATGTACTACGCAACATCGTGGCGTTGATATATACATTTTCCACTATAACTTGGGCCGAGTCATGAAAGTATATTTGGTATACAAGGGCCTTTCTTCAGGGGAGGAGACAACTACAACAACAAGAGTGATCAGGATCTCGCATACGGGGGGACCATTGTTTATGATGGGCGTACTAGCTAATTTAACGACTAAGCTCGGAAGTAAAGGAAAAATAAAACAACAAAGGTCGTTTGGATTCGCCGGGGATTGACCAAATGATTGGGAATTGTTCTGGATATAGTCTATTTCTAGTTAAACAAGTGAAGTTTTATAGTCAATTATCGTGACAATTTATGAAGATTGAAGTATCCAATTAACCCTCGTAAAGCTAGTTGTTTTTTGAGTGTTAACACCAAACCCTTTGTGGATTCCTTCTTCCCCCTTATGTCTTGAAGTTTCTCATGAAGTGGTTACTTTTTTGTTCTTCTTCTTTTTCTTGTTGTTTCTTTTCGTGGGGTTTTGACAAGTTAGTTGATGAACAACTTGTTTGATTTTCTTATATCCTCCTCTTAGAATCTCTTAATATCTTCATCATCTTCACATATAATACATACCAACTTTGTTTGTTCTTTCCTTCTTGTCGTTTTGTTTACTTCCCATCAAAGTATCATTCTAGATTTCGATTATCACATCCTTCTTCGATAAACACTCACAATACAAATTCAACTATATCAATTCTAGTTCTTGCCCCCCCAAAAAAAATCAAAAAGACGCCCTGACCGACCACGATAACAGTGTAGTCTAGTCCCTTACCCTCATACCCCTTCCTTCTTTTTTTTTCTTCTCATCCCTTTCTTTTTTACTTTTATTTTTTCCTCTCCTTCTCTTTCCCAGCCGCCGATTTTATCGTCCTTGATCTCATAGTCATCATCATCTTTGTTTGGCTCAACATCAAATCAACTATTCCTATCAATGTTCGTTGTCCTCAAAGATTGACGTTTCTTGTTGAGAAATATCTGGCCTGCTATTGCAGTACAAACATTGTTTCCTGTCTCGTCGTCTCCGCCTGATCTTCTCTCTTGGTCTCTTTTGCAATTCCGAATCATTTAGACACACGCTCTAGAACGAACGCACCAACCCACGCAAACCACCACATAAGACGTGCAGACGCACACGCCAACTCTGCTGTCTTGAATCTACTAAAATCAAATAATCTTCTTGCCTTCTATTTTTCTTCTTTTTTTCCTTGTTTCTTACCAGTCGTCTTCTCTTTTCCACGCTTTCTTTTCTACCACTTTCTTTTGAATATTAGACTTGCGCGATCAATCGCAGTCATTCAGTCATTCTTTATATCCCAACTACCCACTTTCATTATTTTGCTTAAATCCTGCAATCCATTGTCAGGTCTATTCATTAATCACTCGCTCGAGACGTATCATTGTCACCAGTACTTTGCCTTTAGACCTATCCCTAAAACGGATATTCAATCATTATTCATACTCCCTGTCTGTGGTCAATTGCTCTTATAAACACACACAATACACCATACACCAATCTGTAATCGCAACCGCAATCGCAATATCAAATATACTTTACCCAGAGCGCTGGTTTGTTGTTGAGCAAGAGCTTGATATACTATGGCTACGTTGGGCCCTGCGCATGCCACATCAGCCCTGACACCACCTCATAGCAGCCACGGTCGTGGCTTGGAGTCGTGGGAATCAGAGGTAAGACGCTGAAACCAGCCACCTATTGCCTTGTCTTTTATGCCGCCAGCCGATTGGTAACCGCCTGTACTCGAAAATACTGACCCATTCTTTGCTTGTTCTAGCATATGCAAGAGAAAGCTGCGCTCGCCTCTGAATACGACTCTTCCCATCTCTCGGCCTCAAACGATATCGACCCTTTCGCCCGCAAACCATCGCCCATCGCCACTTCGTTTCGCCAGGACAAGGAGAATGGTCTGCGCTCCCCCATAATGGTTGACGACGGAACCTTTGGCGAGATTCGTCCCGCTGCTGCATCGCGCGCTCAGAGCCGCGCCAGTGAACGCAGATCTCGCGAACGTACTACCAACAACGAACCAACAACCGCTGCTTCTGGACAGGCTGGTCCCACTGAGGCCGACAAGTGGATTCATCGCGACAAGCTCGCTAAGATTGAGAATGCCGAGTTGCAAGCTGCCGGCTTTGTCCTGCCTAAGCCCCGCGCCGCCAGTCGCCGCCGTGAACGCTCTGAACATGGACACCGTTCGGCGTCGCGTAAGAATTCGATGAATGCCGAAAGCCGACCAACCGACATTGATACCCCAGAATGGGGCGATCTACGACTACCCGAGGAAATCCAGGAGGAAACAGACGCAAATTATTGGGAGTCGCCTTTGCTCAACGGAAAGGGCTCGCGCATTCCTGTGGCGAAGCTTAGCCCAGTACCCATTCCCATCGACGTTATTGACCGTGATGCCCCCATTGGCCGGTCCAAGTCATTTGAGCCCGATCTGGAGCCACGTAAGCCGCGTTCTCGCAGTGGAAGTACCAAAACGAACCCAGAACCTTACCAAACTTCGAGCTCTATGCCCCCAACTACCCGGCGTGGGGTTGGTGAGTCGCCCCGAAAGGTCTCTGCGACGCGCAAATCTTCGGTCCCGCCGAGACGTAGTTCGTCCCGGCCTAAGACGCGTGGCAACAGAGACAGTATCGGCACGCAAAACAGCGGCCGCTCGGCCGATTATGCTTCGCCGAGCAGCGCGGCCCCAGGCACGAGCAACAAGCAAGTTGAGGGTGACCCACCGTGGATGATTTCAGCCTACAAGCCGGATCCCCGACTTCCACCAGAAGAGCAACTGTTGCCCACGGTGGCGAAACGCTTGCAGCAGGAACGATGGGAGAAGGAGGGCAAGTTTGGAAACGTGTACGACAAGGATTTCAGACCACTCAACGATGAAGGTTTCCTGCAGCCACCGGAGCCCACTGTCCCTGCCGTGGAGACAGAAGGTGGAAGTGGCGACCAAGATGGCGATGGTAGCGGAAAGGGTGAGCCTGAGTGGCCCTTACGTTCGACCGATATCCCGAGATCACCAACAGTTCGCTCTTACTCGACTATGCCCAAGATTAGCGACAAACCACCGGGCTCCCCACTGCCTAGCCCGCGCATTGGCGGTCCTACCATGTCTAGACCCGGAACTGCGCAATCACGCCGTGCCGATGACCAGCCGGCTATGCAACCACCTATTGATGCGGTGAATCTTGAGCGGCAACAGACTTTGCAGCAGCAGCAACAACAACAACAGCAGACGGAGCTCGAGAAGGATAAGGATGGTGGTTGCGGATGCTGCATCATTATGTAAAGAAGTAGAGGGAGTATGTGTTGTTATCTGAGTAGACGAGTTCTTCAAAAGGAACTTGTCTGTCTGTCTGCTGTTTGCTGATTGTGTGGGTGTTTTCTGTTTGGGCTTTTTCTGGAGTTTTGCGGCGTTGTTTGTTTTGTGTTGGAGACTTTGTTGTTGTCTTTTTTTATTTTCTTTGTCTTTTTTCTTCTCTTCTTTTCTTGTTTGTTGCGAGTTCTCCTTTTCCTGTCGATATTCCCACTGTTGCCTTGATTATCTTTTTGTTGATTATCGTTGTTTGTCGAGTTAGTTGGAGGAGATGTTGTTGCGACGGCGGTAGATGTTGGTTGTGGTATGCTTTATTAGTTCAATTTAACGACTTTACGACTTGTTGCGTTTATATTTTGTGTCTCTTTGGTTGTTGCGCTTTGTGTCAGTTGTGAATTTAATGGTTGCTGAGTAAGCCTCTTAGTCAGCTTTACCAGGGAATATGTTTCTAGAAGGGGAAATAAATCAATGTTCCTTTGTTTTTAAACTTTTGAGATGATTCAAGCTTTTTCACGTCGTTCTTTTTAATTTATTACATTTAATCATGACGCTAACTAATTCACGATGGGCAACGGCACCTAAGCCAACGGGGAGTTCCGTCAATCCTCCAAAATCATGTGTTACTGAGATAACATATGCAGACGACTTCCCTATGGAGATGGATATCGATGAAGACATCATGGGCCAAGTTAATAAGCCAGTGGCCCCGATAAAACCAAAGAGAAAGACCAAGGGGCTGGGTCAGTCACGCTGGGCTACGGGGGAGAAGAAGGCCGTGGTGCCTATAAAAGATGGAGGTGTTGTTACCGACGGATCTGGGAAGGGAGTTGGAGCTGTTAAGACTACGACAAAGGTATCAGGGAAGGATGTCCCGAAGAAACCGGTGCCAACGCCGGTGGTGAAGCAGAAGGATGTGTCGAAGAAACAAGCTGCCCCTGTGAACCCCGCCCCATCTAAAGCCCCCAAGAAGAAGAAATCCACCACCCTCTCTATCCCCCCACAACCACCCTCCCGCCCAAAAACACCCCCAAGGACATCCACAGCCATCCGTCCCGCCACCCTCCACCACTCTCCCGGCTCCGACACCGATACATTAATCCGTTTTCTCCGGATAATAGCCCGATTAAAATGGAAACACCCCTTCCTTCAAGCCGCGTACATCGCCGCGCTATCTCCCGACCCGGAACCAGAGGGCACTCGACTTGCAGAGCCGCGGGCGGGCGAGATGTTTAAGTTGGATTTCTTTGAGTATTATTCGCTTTTGGAGGGCGCGATGGTGCATTTACTGGCTTTGTTGAAGGAGCCGTTGAATCGTTCGGCGGGAGTGGGGTTGGCGGGGTCAAAGTATGCGCATAGTTATCACCATGATGTTCTCCAGTCTCTTGTTTTGGCGCCGGGGTTGAGGGGTTTGTTGACGCAGGATGTCCCGGAACATCTTACGTTGAAAAGTAGAAATACTATTACCCTGGGATCTCCGTGGACGGCTCGCGACGCATTACATTTGGCGAAGAATCTACGGAATCGGTGGAAATTCGCGGATGTGGATGGGATGGAGAGGGCGGGGAGTTGGGGAGAACTAGGAGAGTTTGACTTTGAGGGTATGGTGCAGGTTATTTTTTGGTTCTTCGATTGTGCTTATCGGATTGTTGAGGGGCGCGCGGAGGGAATGGATGAGACGAAGGTTGATGGTGATGGTGGTGATATTCGAGATTGGGAGTTCTTGGATTCCGCTATGGATTGGGAGGCGGTGGGGACGGGAGTTAATGGAGAGTTATAAGCCTCGACGACTGAAATGTACATATAGACAACAATAGACTAATCTAACCAAGGAACAAACTACCGTAAAACCTTCTCTTTACCCCCGAAATGCACAACCCGCTGCATATCGCTCATCCCCTGGATCGGGTCATCCACAACCTTTGACTGGGGTGGTGCCGGCATAGCTTCACCGGCATCCACGATAATTTGCTCGTCAATCTTCTTGTCAATGTCCGGGCCGTTCTCTAGACGTTTCCAGGTGGTGATTCTGCCTTCGTTGGTGTCAATGTCGAAGACACGGATGCGTCGGTTATATCCGCCGTAGCCGGCGTATCCACCGAAGCCGACACCGCCACCGTAGCACATCCAGAGTTTCGGCTTGGGGGTGCTGTCAGGAGAGGAAGATAGAGCACAGTAGTCATTTACGTGGTCGCTGGGATGGGTTAGTTTGTGGGGAGATTATAGAGGGGGGGTGTACTTACTGTCCACAGGATACCATGACGACACCTTGTTCTACGAGGGCATCACGGAAACCAGTGTTGTATTGGGGGGCTGTGACATATTCTCTCCATTCACCTTTGACATTTCTCATGTCAGGAACGATATACTCCGGGAAAGGAATATGAATGAAAGCCAAATCCATGTGCATATGGGTATACTGCTGGTGTTTAGTCCGTAAGCTCTGCGCCGTCTTACGGAACCACTCAACCTGCGCCGGCTTAATCCAGTCATATCCTGGATACTTCTTCTCATCTGGCGTATAAGCATGGGAATCAATCATGTAAATCGTCAGTGCAGAATGTCCCGAACTACCCCGTCCAAGAACCTCTACGTAGTAATTTCCAACTCCGGGGAGCTCCTCAGGACCGGCGACTGATAATGAGTATGGGAGGCTCTCGACAATGGCCATTTGGGCAGCGCGAGACATGGTGTCTTCGTCATCGTGGTTACCAAAGATGGAAACATAGGGAATCTTGCGCTTGACCAGGAGAGCGGCGTATTTGAAGATGGGGGACTGAGCATCGGGGGAGGTATCGCCGTTGACTTGGTCACCGGAGAGAACCACGAGATCAGGCTTCTCTTCATCAAGGATACGCTCAACAAATTCAAGAGTGCGCGGGTCGGCTTCGCAGGGCCCGCCGTTATAACTATCTGGTACGGCATCACGGCACTTACCCGTGCCCGTACTTAGATGGAGATCAGCTAACTGGACAATCTTGAAGCGTCCGTTGCTGTTGATTTGAAGGGTCGGCTTGGGAATTGACTTTTGAGCACCACGACGGAGAGTGATGTGGGCGGGGGCACGGGTAGTTCCAATTGTTAAGAGAATGGGGGTTCCTACGATGGACCAGCCGGGACGGACTTCGGCAGCGTCATCACCGAAGAGAACATCAAGCCCGGTGATGGCCTTGTCAGAGGATCCGATTGCGGATAAAGGTTGGCGGAGAATCCAGAGACCACCGGGGCGACTTTCGTATTTTGTAGTGGTGGTAGAAGGATCGAGACGACCGACGGTAAGTTCCGAAATGACCTTTTCAGTGGGCAGTAGTTTATCCTCCTGTGTCATTCTGAAATGCAAATACGCCTTTGAAAATAGCGATTTGCCCAGGTACAAATCCTTATCCACGCGATGCCAAATCGACTCATCCAACTTACACGAAGAAAGCGGATTCAAAGTGGCGCACGTCGTGATGGTCACATCAGTAATGACCAACCCATGATGATGCTGTGGCATATACGCATGAATTGAGGACGGGAGAACCCTGAAGTTCCGATCAATCAACGTCAAAGTTAACAGTGCCGTGACGGCGGCAACCGTCAGTTGTACCGCGGTGCGGACCTGCTCTTGTTAGCGGGGAGTATAGTGGGTCTGACTGGAAAGAACGGACAAGACGACGGGCCATTACGGCTGATTGGGGCGCGTGGCGGGAACGGACGGGGCACGGGCGGCTATGTATTTGGAGAGCCGTATTGGCGACGGCATATGTGTTTTTTGATGGAGTTCTCCAACTTGATGGACTGATTGATGAAGAATGATGACACGATGTGGATGGGATCGCCCGGTGTCGTTCGCTTCGGTTGTTCCAAGCAGGTGAGCTTGGAGCTTACTTTGTAATCGATAACAGGGACAAGGGTTTGAGTGGCTCGCAGGGTTTATTTGACAGTTTAAATTCCGACGTTTGCGGCCACGATTGATGATGGCGATGGTGGATTCCTGCCGTTGGAGGTTGGGTATGGTTTGGAGTGTGACACTGTCAGGCGGGGAATAACTTTAAACCGGTGGACCACGGATGGATTGTAGTGACATGTTTAGCGGTTGTACGGATCTGTTAATTGAGATTACCCTAACGAACCCTGGACAATGTGTGCCGGGCGGTGATATTAGCCTGTAGTGAGGTGGTATTGTCCCGGGTTTTGGTTAACACGCGCGTGGAGATTATTCTTTAAAGGATTCCGGGAACCGAGTGGAAGCGCACGAATCAGGATTGCAGAATGACTTACACAATGAGTATATAAGCTGGATGTAGTATGGTAGCGAGAAGTGTAGATGGTAGAGGAGTAAGCAACGATCTCACAATGAAGTTGTCTACACTGATACTTCTCACAAGCTCTGTTGTCGCTCTCGACATTAAGGTTTCCAACAGTGGTGGAAATGCCACTAGCGGTCACCAATATGGTTTTCTCCACGAGGTACGGTTACAAAACCCCTTCTCGTGGCTATAGCTGACACGTCTAGGACATCAACTACTCCGGCGACGGCGGCATATATGCCGAATTAATCCGAAACCGCGCCTTCCAATACAGCGATGCCTTCCCGGTCTCTCTCGACCACTGGTCTTCCATCTCCTCCTCACTTTCTCTAATCAACGTGTCACCTCCTCTTTCTGATGCCCTTCCGACTTCCATGAGAGTAGTCCCCGAGTCAGGAGCTTCTGCCGCGGGCTTCGCTAATGAGGGGTACTACGGGATTGATGTGAAAAAGCAGACTTATACGGGATCTTTCTGGGTACATGGAGGATATGACGGCGTCTTCAACGCGAGTTTCAGAGGTGATAATGGCCAGGTTCTTGGAAGCGTAGAGGTGGTTAGTAAGGCGGTTGATGGGGAATGGACGGAGCATACACTGGAGTTGATTCCGGATGTTGATGCATCGAATAGTGACAATACTTTTGTTATTACGTTTGACCCTGCTGTAAGTT
Source organism: Huntiella omanensis (assembly GCA_000833645.1). NCBI lineage: Eukaryota > Fungi > Ascomycota > Sordariomycetes > Microascales > Ceratocystidaceae > Huntiella > Huntiella omanensis. The sequence goes on along the minus strand of JSUI01006106.1, from coordinate 2,449 downwards.
ATTCTGTCGAGTATCCAACAAATATGCTAACATCACTAGGGTCTCACTGGATCTTCTCTTGACTTCAATCTCATTAGTGTTTTCCCTCCCACTTACAAAGGACGCAGCAATGGCCTTCGTCTAGATCTCGCAGAAGCCCTCGAAGGTCTTCACCCCGTAAGTTCTTTTCATCCCTAATATGGAGCTACCTCTAACACCCACAGACCTACTTCCGCTTCCCTGGCGGTAACATGCTTGAAGGCCTTACCCTCGACACCTACTGGGACTGGAAAAACACACTCGGCCCTCTCAAAGACCGCCCGGGATTTCCCGGTGTCTGGGGCTACCAACAAACAAATGGCCTTGGCTTGTACGAGTATCTTCTTTGGGCCGAAGACATGAACATGGAGTCAGGTGAGTATTTCGATGACCCCCCTTTAACAACCGTACTAACGAAAAAAAGTTCTCGCCGTCTGGAGTGGCATGGCTCTCGACGGAAACTTTCTCTCAGAAGCTGACCTCCAACCATACATCGACGACGCCCTTGATGAGCTCGAATTCGTCATGGGCTCTCCCGATACTACATGGGGCGCCGTACGTGCCTCCCTTGGCCACCCTGATCCATTCCCCCTTCGCTACGTGGAAATCGGTAATGAAGACTGGCTTGAAGGCGGTGACGCCGGCTGGCAGGCATACATGAACTACCGGTTCCCACTTTTCCAGAAAGCTATTCTGGCAAAGTACCCGGATTTGACTATCATTTCGTCGGCATCCGTATACAACGGGTACACGAATATCCCGCAGCCGGCTCTGGGCGATTATCACCCGTATTTGACCCCAAATGACTTTGTTGACGAGTTCAACAAGTTTGATAACCAGGCTACCTCGCACATTGTCGGAGAGGTCGCCGCTGTGCATCCCAATGGAGGCTCTGACTGGAACGGTCCTATCATGGCGAGACCTTGGTGGCTGGGTTCTGTTGGTGAGGCTATCACTCTTATCGGCTACGAACGGAATGCGGATCGGGTCCTGGGTGCCATGTATGCTCCCGTTCTGTGCAACCTGAACAGCTACTCCTGGCCCGCCACCGTTGTCCACTTTACGGCCAACTCGGCCGAGACTATCAAGTCCACCTCGTGGTACGTCTGGGAACTTCTTGCTTCAAAGATCTTCACAGAGACAGTTCCTACTACTGGCACCTTTGGCCCTGTATACTACGTCGCTGGGAAGACTGACTCTGAGCTCATCTGGAAGGCTGGCGTCTACAACACGACCAACGCTGCTGACGTTCCCATCACCATTTCCTTTGATGGTGTCCCTGCTGGTGCTACCGCGCAGCTAAAGGTTCTTTCCGGACCTGCGGATGGATATGCCGTTAACACCGCGACAGTTAACGTTGTCAAGACGGATGAATCAACAATTACAGCTGGCTCCGATGGTGTCTTTTCTTTCTCTCTGCCACAATGGAGTGTTGCGCTGTTAACGACGGCGTTCGAATAAGCTATGCTGGGTGTAATTGCCAGATGCGGAATCCCTGTAACAACGACGGCTAAATAGCGCATATAAAGTGGGTCTATTAATACAACCGCCATCATGACGTATTGCGACATGGTGAATATGAATGACTGAATGTATCGAGTCCATCCGTGAATACCATAATTTCCGTATCGCGTGCCGAACATAAATCTCTATATTTGTTCATATATCCCAAAAACCACGAATCCACGATGGCTACAACGCCACCCGTCGACGCGACAACCCCACTGTTGCGCGACTCGCCACCCACAACAGACACCGAGCGGAACCCCATTGAGCGCAAAACAGTTAGCACCTTGGAAGCCTTTGGAATAGTAATCTCCATCGTCATCGGGAGCGGAATTTTTACATCGCCTGGGTCCATCGACGCTAATGTTCCAACACCATTTATTTCCCTAGCCGTCTGGTTTGTCGGCGGTTTATTAGCCTGGTCTGGTGCAGCGACGTTGGCGGAGTTGAGTGCCGCGATTCCGGGGGAGGGTAAGTTTCAAAGTTACTTTTAGAGAGCTGGAACTAATAGTTATAGGCGGGATTCAACCGTATCTTAGTCTTATTTATGGCGATTCGCATGGCTTTTTGGCGGCGTGGACTTGGGTCTTTGCGATCATGCCGGCGACTGTTGCGATTTTGAGCATTGTTTTCGTCGATACTATCTTGACCGCTCTATCTCTCGACCCTTCATGGTTCATCCGCAAGCTCCTTGCCGTGTTCATCCTCCTTCTCGCCAGTCTCGCAAACTGCATTTCTACCGAGACCACCACGAAACTAAACAACTTCTTCGTTACGACAAAATTCTTCACCATCGCGTTCATAGTCCTGGCTAGTTTCTCAGTCGTTGTCATTCAACTTTTAAATGACGGGGAACCTATCGATGCCGGTGGGAAGGATTGGTATCGGAAGTCGTGGTTTGAGCCCCGGGTTTCGTTGAACCCTG
>JSUI01006105.1:0-20398 GCA_000833645.1 Huntiella omanensis | reverse complement strand
TGCTTACTATGCCGCCCTCGGCGTCCAGCCGACCGCCACCGAGCTGGAGATCAAGAAGGCCTATCGCAAGATGGCTATCATTCATCATCCCGGTATGTTGTCGACATCCGCGCCTCCGCTCGTCTTGGATGACCATATCTAACCCGTCTTGTTTTGCCTTATTTAGATAAGAACCCCAATGATCCCACCGCCTCGGAAAAGTTCCAGAAGATCGGCGAAGCATACCAAGTTCTCTCCGACCCCGATCTCCGTAAAGCCTATGATAAATTCGGTAAAGACTCTGCTAAACCTGAAGATGGTTTCGCGGACCCTAGCGAGTTCTTCTCGGCCATTTTCGGTGGTGACACCTTTATTGATTGGATTGGTGAGATCTCCCTCATGAAGGATCTCACCGCGACTATGGATATTGCCATGAACGAGGAGGAGGAGGCTGCCGCTAAGGTTGAGGCTGAGAAGAAGGAGGAGGCTTCTAAGGTTGAGGAGGCCGGCAAGTCGGACAAGCAAAAGGAGGCTGAGGCTGAAGCTAAGAAGAACGCCGAGGCTGAGGGGAGTGCTCCACCTCCACCTGCGTATGCTGAGACCGGCGCGGAGGCTTCTACATCCGCTGCCGCCGCTACCGCCACCGAGGAGAAGCCTCCTCTGCCCCCACGTAGCCCTCCCGCTGCCGGAACTAAGATGCAGATTCCTATTCGCCCCGCCCTGATGAACGCACCGCACGATGAGGAGGCTGCTGCTGCTGAGAAAGAGGCTGCGGATGAGGAAGCTGCTCGGAAGAAGAAGGCTGCTTTGAACAAGGAGCAGCGCGAACAGCTGGCCGCTTTGGAGGCCGAGCGCACGCGGGTGCGTAAGGAGCGCGTGGAAAACTTGACAAAGAAATTGTTAGATCGCATTTCAGTGTGGACGGAGACGGACAAGTCGCTGGAGGTTACTCTGGCTTTCCAGACTAAAATGAAGCTTGAGTCTGAGGAGCTCAAGATGGAGTCTTTTGGTATCGACATTCTTCACGCCATTGGTCAAACCTACTTGAGCAAGGGTACTGCCGTTCTCAAGAGCCAGAAATTCTTTGGGATCGGTGGTTTCTTCTCGCGCATGAAGGACAAGGGCACTATTGTCAAGGAGACGTGGAACACCATTTCTGCTGCTATTGACGCGCAGAATGAGATGAAGGACATGGCCGAGATGGAGGAGCGTGGTGGCGAGGACTGGACTGACGAGCGCAAGCAGGAGTATGAGCGCAGAGTCACGGGCAAGATCCTCACGGCCGCATGGAGAGGAAGCAAGTTTGAGATTCAGGGCGTGTTGCGCGAAGTGTGCGACAATGTCTTGAACGATAAGAAGGTGCCCACAGCCAAGAGACTTGAGCGGGCACAAGCACTGTGCATGATTGGACAAATCTTCCTTCAGGTATGTTTACGGTATATTGATGTAACGTGAGATTTTCATGGCTAACCATGTGTTTTTTTGGTCGTACAGGCTCAGCGTACTGCCGANGAGGAGGGTGACTATCTCGTCTTTGAGCAACTGGTCGCTGAAGCGGCTAAGAAGAAGAGCAAGGATCAAAAAGACCCCAAGGGTAAGGCTACGGCTGCCGCGGCCGCTACTGCCGCTGATGCGCCCAATGTGCCTAAGCCGTAATTGGTGGTTTAGCAATGATGGGGGATGTTAGAGCATGGACGGCGTTTTCTGTTCTCTTATGATATGTTTTGGTTTTTTTTGTTGTTCTTGTGGCCTGTTCTTTGTCGTATTTTAGTTTTGATTCCCCGTTTTTTTTCTTCTTTGTTCGTTTTATCAGAGACGACAGGACAGCATAGAACAGGCCGATGTTGGTCGTTGAAGTGGAGGTCGGAGGGGCTCGTTCCTTGACACCGATGATGTCATGTCAATGGATCAGCGCTAACCCTTGTTTATGTAACCCTTGCCTGTAGCTAGGAAACTTGTCAAATATTGAGTGTACTTTGAGATTTTCTACACTACCGTCCTGTCTTTTGTGATTCGGCAAGTGTGTACCCTGGCCACGAGGTGTCAGATTGTCCCTTTGATGGAACGTCAGTGTAGTTCTATTGTAAGGCGGAGCGGAACTGAACGTCATTGGTAGATTGTATTGCCTGCTTTTGGAAATTTAGGTGGCTGACGAAAGGGACGTTTGAAGAAATATTCATGGATAAGGGGGTGGGATGGAGGGATGATGGATGATGGATGATTGGAAAGGTCTTTTAAATGTTTGGTTCAAGCTTGGATATACTACATAGATATAATGTCGTTTCTCGGGACTACACAAGTAGTTGGGCGTACACACATGTTGTTGTGCAGATTGGGCACATGTATGCAGCCATCAGGTAACCAGTACGTCGGCATATACTCAGAATATAGTTCATTCCTCCCCGCTCGGAGACCAACTACCGTGGGTGCTTGAAGAATTCCCCATCTCTTCATGCATCTGCAGACATCGCCAACTACAAGGCTAACTCACCCACATATAAACAAGGTCTAGGACCAGGAAGGAACAGACAGTCGGCTGCCGTAATGGGGGGTCACTTTTGCACTTCTTGCTTCTGTTTGGCTGGATAAAAGAGACGATGGAGGAGGGGCTGGGCTTGTGCGTACGTGCGTGCTTGCTTATTAGCGGGTTTGAGATGTCGTCCTCTTGCTTGATGTGTTGGCGTGGATGTGGATGCTGGTTGGTGATTTTGCGGATGTGGGGGTGGTAGTTGCGAGATGGCCGGTGGTGTTTTGGTTGAATGGGCTGGATGTATACAACTAGGCTAGCCTTGCCCAATCCTTTTCCTCTTCCTCTTCCATTTCTCCGGTATTGACATCATCGAATTTGCCATTGTTGGTTCATTTCAATCACTTCCAGCCCTGCTCATCCTCAGCTTCTATCAACGTAAGAATATTCCCTTGTCCTGCCATGTAATCCGTCAACGTGGCACATAGACCCTTTCTTTACCTGGCTAACCGGTCTGTTTAACCCATCAAAGCTTCTTCCTTCACAAAAGCTCTCTCCACCAGATAATTGACCCCGGCGTCATCCTAGGACAAGCTTGCTTTCCAGCTTGCTGTTTTAAGCAAGGCAACGCAGAACCCCGCCAACATAAGAACACGGAAGAGAAAACCGGGAATCGACAAAGGTACAACTGCCCCCTCGGTCCCCCATCACGCTCTCTCCAATTCTCCTGCTTTTAGTCGGTCGTTGTTATTCCCTGCTTGATTGTGGTCTGTACATCACCTATAACCTTGTTGGTAAACGTGGTACTTTTCTGTTTTTGGCAGGATATCTTTTTTCTTTACTTGTCTTGAACCTGTTTTTCTTTGCCGGCTAAGACATTAGAAGAGTTGTATTTGTTGCTGTCATTTGCAGATTGTTACAATTTTTGGATTTACTCTCTGCTCTACAATTGGTTATCCGCCTTTATTGTCGAGCCTACATTTCTCCATCAGTAAGTTGTCAAGTTCCAGTTTCCCTGATGCCCCGCCAAAGCCCGGGCGGCCAGCCCCCAAAGGCAGTCTTTACCAATTCACACCATTGGAAAATCCTACACCGCGACTCGCCAGCTTCAATCTGTCCCCTTTTCTAGTTTACAGCTGGCCCAGGTAGTGCTTGCCTGATAGCTTAACCTTTTTGGGATTTTTGCTGTCTATATAGCGATACTTGTCCCCTCTCTTGGTAGCCACTTTTTACCTTTTGACACTTCATCTTTCTCGGTGCTTGTTCGTCCGGCTTGTTGCGCGTCATCTTTATTAATTCTGTTGCTGACTTTGCTAAGTTCCTTCTATTACGTTACTGAGTTGACCTGTCGTCCTGCTGAGTGTCTTTTTCTGGGTCTATTGAATTGTCCGCAAACCTGCATACCACGACTACGCTTCTCTTGTCCATCTGAACGCACATACGGCAATCATGGGCGCTCTTTACTTTCTTCTTCACCCTAGTGAGCTTCGCTCCATCATCCAGTGGTACGTGCAATTACAGCCAGCCTCGTCTGCAATTTTTTCCCTGTCCTACCCACTTTCCTAATGAGCCTTGATATAATTTCCCCACCATTGCCATTGGAAACTTTTTCTTTTCCTTTCTTATTTTCCCTCGTACACACATACACACACACACTTTTTGCAATGACTTGATTGTCGCGTTTCCTTTTTTTGCTTATATCTTTGTCTCGTGGGATCTGTTTGCATTCGGCAAAATAGCCTGCATTCGTTGATCCTCGATGATGCCAACCGCACTTACTTGTACTGTTTTTCTTAACAAGGCCTGCTTGTGAGCATGTACTAATGATGGTTCAAAATTTAGGAAGTTGTGGCATGAGCCTGTTCACCGCCGCGACCCGACCAACGAGTCGGCGACTCTGAAGAGTTGCTTCCACTACCTTAACTTGACCAGTCGTAGTTTCTCGGCTGTCATTCAGGAGCTCAACCATGAGATGCTGGTGCCCATTGCTCTTTTCTACCTCATCCTTCGTGGCCTTGACACCATTGAGGATGACATGACTCTTTCCAATGATGTCAAGGTTCCTATCCTTCGTTCCTTCTGGGAGATCATTGAAAAGGATGGATGGACGTTTACTGAGAACGGTCCCAACGAGAAGGACCGCGATCTTCTTGTCCATTTTGATGATATCATCACCGAGTACAAGCTCATCAAGCCCAAGTACAAGGAGATCATCACGGATATCACTAAAAAGATGGGCAATGGCATGGCTGATTATGCCCTTAATGCCGAACACAACTCCAACGGTGTTAACACCATTCCAGAGTACGAGAAGTACTGCCATTACGTTGCCGGTCTTGTCGGTGAAGGATTGACTCGCCTGTTTGTGGAAGGTGGCTTTGCCAACCCTGTCATTGTAGAGCGTCCCCAGCTTACTGAGTCGATGGGACAATTCCTCCAGAAGACCAACATCATTCGTGATGTTCGTGAGGACTTTGACGACAAGCGCCGTTTCTGGCCCAAGGAAATCTGGTCGAAGCACATTGATCAATGGGAGGATATCTTTGAGGAAAAGAATCTCGAAAAGGCCATGTGGGTTTCATCGGAGATGGTGCTCAATGCCCTGGGCAATCTGGAAGACTGTTTGTACTATATGGCCGCAGTAAATGACCAGAGTGTTTTCAACTTCGTGGCTATTCCCCAATCGATGGCAGTTGCTACTTTGGAACTGGTCTTCCGCAACCCGGATATCTTCAAGCGCAATGTCAAGATGACCAAGGGTTTGGCTTGCGAACTTATGTGGAACTCTACGCAAGATCTCAAGACCCTCTACAAGGTTATCCTTCGTCATGTTCACAGAATACACCAGAAGAATGACCCGCGCGATCCTTCGTATGTTGCGATTAGCACTGCGTGCGCGCGCATTGAGCAGTCGATTGAGACTATTTTCCCACGCCAAACTGCTGAGGGTAACAAGCAACTCCTTAGCAAGGAGGGTGCTGCTATGTCTGCCAATGTACGTTCTGCGTTTGTTATTGTTGGATTGACGATGACGATTAGCGGTGTCATGGTGTTTTTCGCTCTTGTTTTCAACCAGTTGTTCCTTTCTGTCTTCCCTGATGGTATGGGTACTCTTCCTGAGGTGATGACTGTTTCGAAGAGTGCGGTGGCAGCAGCAACGTCGGCTATTGCGGATGTGGCCAAGGACGAACTGTAAAATGGAGTTGGTTTCTGTCGGCGTGGCGTCTTTTTTTGTTTCTGCTGTTCTTTTTTGGGTCTATGTTTTTTTGCTGCTTTGGTTTGGTTGGTTTACGATATATTTGTTAATGCCCGGGGGTGTTTGTTCTTTTGTTCTCTCGTTTGTTGTGGACGGATGATTGGTCGTCCTGACGTCGTTTGAGTTTGCTACTAATAAGAAGAGTTTAAAGCAGGTGCAGGCAGTGAGTGAATGGTGTTGTTCAGTTTTGTTGATGTAGGTATGTACGTGGTTGTCGGATTCAACCTAGCACGGATGTCAAATTGCAATTCAGTCCTTTTGGTGACNTGATTGGTCGTCCTGACGTCGTTTGAGTTTGCTACTAATAAGAAGAGTTTAAAGCAGGTGCAGGCAGTGAGTGAATGGTGTTGTTCAGTTTTGTTGATGTAGATATGTACGTGGTTGCCGGATTCAACCTAGCACGGATGTCAAATTGCAATTCAGTCCTTTTGGTGACTGTAGTTGTGCCGAAGAAGTGCTGATATTAAAGTTGAAGTATGTATTTCTGTGTGCAGCAACCACTCGGAGTGTTTTCCGTGGCTCAGGGGTAAAGCGCCAGATACCGACATTTTTCTTTGTTAGACAAAATTCATATGTATGCATGTGGAGATGTGTGTTTAAGACAGTGGATTAGAAAATAATAAAAGAGATTTTTTTATTTGTCAATGACTGGATACAAAGTTACAAGTGTGTATGTATGGTATGTTCTATGTGGTATTGGTATAGACTAAAAAAAGTATGGAAAATAAAAACAAAATGGAATTGAGACTAAAGAATAGAGTGGTAAGACAAGAATAGGAGTACAATAACAACAAGTCTATTACTTTTTCTCTGATTGGAGTAGTCTAGATTTATTTGGTAGCACCGTTGAAAGCAATGGCGTTGGTAGTACCCTTCTTGTTGTTAGAGGTGACAGCAGCACCAGTAGAGTTAGCCAACGTCAGAATACGGTTGGCAACCGCGTCAACATCGGNGAGTGGTAAGACAAGAATAGGAGTACAATAACAACAAGTCTATTACTTTTTCTCTGATTGGAGTAGTCTAGATTTATTTGGTAGCACCGTTGAAAGCAATGGCGTTGGTAGTACCCTTCTTGTTGTTGGAGGTGACAGCAGCACCAGTAGAGTTAGCCAGCGTCAGAATACGGTTGGCAACCGCGTCAACATCGGTAATAGACTCAAGAGACATCAAGTAGCAAGCAAGACCAGCAATGTGAGGAGAAGCCATGGAAGTACCGGAAAGGGTAGAGGTGGAAGTATCAGTCTTGATACCGACAGAGGTAACGTTGACACCGGGAGCGAAGACATCAACAATGGAACCAAAGTTAGAGAAGGAAGCACGAGCATCAGTAGAGGCATCAATAGCACCAACGGTGATAGCGCCAGCAGCAGAAGCGGGAGACGAGTTCTTAGCATCGACGTTCTCGTTACCGGCGGCAACGACGGGGACGACACCAGCGGCGCGAAGGGCGTTGATGGCTTCGTTCATGGCTTTTGAGAAGGAACCGCCCAGGGACATGTTCATGACGGCTTTGCCGGAACGGTTGTTGGATTGTACGTCGTCTACTACCCATTGCATGCCCTCGACGACCTGGGAGGTGTCGCCGCCGCCGTTCTTGTCGAGGACTTTGACGCCGATTAGGTTGACGTTCTTGGCGACGCCGAAGGTGCGGCCGCCGATGGTGCCGGCGACGTGGGAGCCGTGGCCGTTTTCGTCGGTGTCCTGGGGGGTTGTTTGTTAGTTTAGCTGGTTGAGATGGGATTGGGATGATGAAAGAGGGGTTTGTTCTTACGGGAGAGTTGTCGACGAAGTTGGCGCCAAAGGTGGCACGGTCTTCGTATTCAGTGTGGGTGGCGCGGATACCGGTGTCGACGATGTAGGCGAAGATTCCTTGGCCGCCGGTAGAGTCGAAGGTGTAGCGGGCATCAGTGGCCTGCGAGGCGGCGAGGGTCTTGGAGGAAAGGCGGACGAGGCCGAGAGGGGCGTTGAGTTGGGCGGTGAGGGCGGAGGATTGTACGGTGGTTACGGCTTCAACGTAGGCGACCTCGTCCATGGACATGATGGAGGACATCATGTCGGAGTCGGAAGACATGGACATGGCGGAGAAGCCACCGTTGTTGACGGAGAAGGTCTTGATGGTGGAGGAGTATCTCTTGCCGTTGAGACCGCGACGACGAAGGTTCCGACGGGCTACAGATGCCTTGATCATCTCCTGCTTAGCGGAGATCTCCTCGGATGAGTAGCTGTTGTTATAGACAACCAGGTACTGATCGGGAACGACATTGGCGGCGTTGGCGTTGATGATCTCATGGCCCATGAAGGTGGTGGGGGCGCTAGATGCGGAAGCGGAGGTGGTGGTGGTGGGGGTGGAGTCTTCTTGGGGGTGGGGAAGAGCGAAGGCCGGGGGAGCGGCGAGGAGGAAGGTGAGGGCGGTGAGAACGCCGCGGATGGTGGTGGGAGCCATTTTTGAAGAGGGGGAGACCAGCTGCCGGGATGAATGAATATAAAGAAGGTGTGGGACAACGAAAAGAGGGTTTCGTTGACGTTGGTGGTAATAGAAAAAGAGGTGTTTGGTAAGTGAGTGTACGAAGAGATTAGAGATGTCTTGGGTGAGGTTTTAGTGAAGATTGCCTTTGGGTGGGGAGAAGGAGATGAGATTATGATATATTAATCAGACCAGACAAGATCAACCCGTCGTAGTAAGAATAGAGAAGAAGAAGTGGCTGTGATATATCAAACGGACACTGAAACAACAACGCAAGAATACCTCCAGAGGAACCTTGTGTGTAAAAGGACAAGAACGAAAAAAAAAAAAAGAAAAGAACAAAAAAAAGAAAAGAAATCGAAACGAAGTAAAAGTGCGTGATGGTTTCGTGAAGATGGGATCAGGAAATTTTCATGAGGGAGGGGGGAGGAACAGTGGGATATATGTATGGATGGAGAGACTGGACTGGACTGGGCGGTTGGACTTGTTTCCTTGGTCTGGGAAGTTGGGGGAGGCGGGCGGTAAGACGGTACGTGGGTAGAGTGGCGGCGGGGGGTTGCATGGACGGATTGGTGAGACGAGACGGGAGGGGGGTGTCTGAGGTTTACAGGGTGGGTGATATTTGGAGATTTGATTTTGGTATGTTTATATAGGTATATGTTATATTAGATTGAGTGGATTTGTTGGGTAGAGAGATATGTTGTTATGAATTCGTGAGATTAGAAGTATGAACATGAGTATCTACATCCCACCATCCAACTTTCAAATCATCGTCATCTCCATCTTACATCTTATACAATCCATGTATAAGCGCCTACAAAACCCACCAATCACACATACAAATCATCCTAATCCAGGAACAAACTTCTAGAACCACAACCTCGAAATCCTTCATCAACCCTACCAACCCTACCATTACCCACCATGTCGGATACCCATATAACCGGCTCCAATCCAGATGAAGGATGACCACCTCCTCTGAAACAACCCCTCATGAAACCGCGCCTAATTAAATAGTGCGGCTCTTCGACCGACAAGAACGGAACGGAGAGAACCCTTAAATATCCAAAGGATCATCTCAAAAATACCTGACATCTTCTTCATGAACCAATTTCCTGATATCAAGTTCCGAAAAAGAAAACATCTTGAACTATTCATCACCAAAATGAAAAAAAAAAAAAAAAAGAACATGACATGTCAAACTTAATTCCAACAATCATTAGATTCTCCAATGACTATTACTACTACCGTCATCATGTCCCGGCCGGCTTCTTAGCCCATCAAACGAAAATCCTAAACCATTTTCATCTTCAACATAAAACACTGACGAACTCTAATCGGCGTCGTCACCTTTTCAAAACATATATCCGTTTATCCGGATATCCTTCTGAGTATATACAATCTATACATATGTACATACATACATACATACTCTATTCAGCCCAGCTTAATACCCAAACATAAACATCCAAAACATCCCAAAACGGTCCCTGATACTTGCCAAGACTTATCTATACCTGCATCATCTACACAATCCGTCATCATTGCCTTCACCGTTACAAACTTTATAAAAAGTAACCCTCCAAACTTTATTTGTAGCCAAGTCTTTCTCCATCTCATCTTCTCAATGTATATATACACATTCTTGCCTCGCCTCGTAATCTCACAATCTTGGAAACAAAATTTGTCACAAACACACCAATTTTATTCAACCTCATGTAAACTTTTCCTGCGCATTGCTCTCTTCTTTTAAACCTCACTCCGCTTAGCCAATATCCAGACTCACCTCAAAGGACAAAGCGGCCAAACCCCATGTATCAAAGTCCGCGCGCATATACCCCCAAAACAATCAACACAGTCATCGTTTCCATCTACTCAGAGTCCTCGTCCGGCACTGTCACAAACGTTAGCAAACATACCAAACATCATTCCGCTGTGTACATACACATCTATGCATGCATGCATATATGTATGTACAACAAAAAACAAATAAACTCACCAATCCAAGACGAAATCCGGTTAATGTGGTGCGCCCAAATATCAGGGCTAGTGGCTGCATACGCAATTCCAAGAATACCCGCAACTGGCCATTGGTTACGAATGCGCGTGCTCCAGCTGTCATCACCCAGGTCCTCAATCGTAACACGAACCTTTTCATACACCGTCGGAAGTGTAGTCGCCTTGTACTTTTGACGAAGTTCATCATACCAGTCCTTGCCGTAAATCCCCCAAAATTCCTCTTCAGTGTAGTAAGCGTGCGCGTACAACACCTTGCGTCCACGAAGCTCAACCACCTTCATCTCCATGTCCCGGTTACGCTGAGCACTTTCAGTCTTGTCCCCTGCGCTCATGCCCCAAACTCCGACATTGAGCATTGGTAGCGGCTTACCCGACTTGTCAACCGTGTGTGGGTGGAACGTCGGCCCCGGAATTGCAGGAAGAGGACAAAGCCACATTGGGAAAATCTCAAAATCCGAAATCACGTACTCGATGAAATCACCAACAGTGTCGTACGGAAACGAAACATCCTGTATAATTGTCATACTCGATGTGTTGGTCATCTGCAGCGACTTGTACAACGGCCGTGTATGAAGAAAGTCATCAAGCATACCACGAGAGCACTGGTTGAACGGGATAAACCCCCAGTAGTCAATAGCGTACATAGACATCCAAAAAGCTCCACGGTCCCAGCGAAACAGGTACTCAGCCAAGGGGATATAGTCCACCGAGATAGAGTCCCGTGGGAGATTCTGAGCATGTAAGTAGAACCACTCATCGAAACGACGACTAAAATGCGTGGCCCGAGTACGAGGCGGAATGTCGTTGGTCAATTGACCGATCATGACGATTCCATGGTCGCGAGCGCAAATCATACCATCAATATAGTCGTACTCTTTATGAGTGGTAGCTTCGTTGATGGCAGCGACAGTAGCATCCACGCTGTCATGGTGGTAGTAAGCAAGACGAACATATTTCTTGGCAGGGATCAACGAGATCGTCAGTTTGGTGATGATACCAAGAGTACCAAGAGCACCACCAATGCCTTTGAAGAGATCGACATTCTGGTCCTTCGAGGCAATGACAATGTCACCGTTACCAAGAACAACTTCAATCTCGGTAACAAGCTCACCAAGGTTTTCGTATTTCCACGAGCTACTCTCACCTGAAGAACCGGCAAATGATCCACCGACTGTGATACCAGGAAACTCCATGACGACAGAGGGGACAAGACCCTGTGCAATGGTAGCCTTGACAATGGCATCCATACCGACGTTGGGTTCAACAATGGCAGTACGAGACTCACGATCAACCGAGAGAACCTTGTTCAGATGACTGATGTCGACATAGTTTCCAGTGTGGGGAGGACGGGTGCTGTTGGAGGAACCATGAAAGACACGGAATTTCTCCTTTTGAAGGAAGAACTTGGCAACAGTGGCAGACACGCCACGAACGGCGATGTTATGTCTTTTAAGGTCTGCAGCTGGAATGGTCATTTTGAGTGATTTTGATCATGGTGAAGAGAAGAAGAAAAGAAGAGAGGAAAGGAAGAAGACAACAAGAACAGAGCAATAAGAAATGATACCAAAACAAAACACTAGAGTGCCATAAACTTACGGCAACTGTCAACAAATACGACATACGTCATTAACTTCTATACATTATCGCAACTTCTATCCATAGCCATACCTCTATCCAACCTCACGTGACACAAATCTCTAGTTCGTTTTCTTTGTTAGACCAACTACTGACCAGGGTCTAGAACGGGCATCATCAATCATGATGCCAAGAATCCAACAATTAACACCGAAAAAGGCCAAACTAGCAAGCCACATCCCCGGGAAGAAGGTACTCTCACCCATGAACTCGAGTAAGAATCCTTGGTGAAGCCAAGCAGCTTGGGAGATGACCCAGGCGACAAGAGCAGCAAGACCAACACGAGGCTTCTCCATAAAGGTAGAGTCTGGCAAGGTCACTGGGAGGAAGATCAAATACCAAAGGAAGTATTGACTAGTGCAAACCTTGTTGAAGGCGACGAATGCAAAGGTTTGCGCGAGAAGACAGGTGGGAAGATTAACTTTGGCAGTGCGAAGGGGGATCAGAATTGCAGAGAGCAGAAGCTGGGGAAGGAAGGCTAATGAGGGGACGGAGAATTTGGGAGAAACAATGAGTGGAGAGATTTGATAGAGGACCATGTTGTAAGGGCTGAAGTTATGACGATGATCCAGACGGGTTACATGGTAAAGGTAGGTATGTAGGATAAAGGGATGGCCGTAACTAAGGATATTAGTGAAGGTTCATAATAGGCGAGTAATAACTTACATGAGGTACATGGCCAGGTTGAGACCCATGAATGTAGCGAAACTGACAATGGCTAATAGCATTCGATCAAACGTAAGGAACCCGATGATCTTCTCTACCAGAGTCTGGTCCTTCTTCTCTTCAACTCCTTCCATAGTTTCTCTATCCATCCACCAAAACACTCCAGCAGCATAAACAAACGGATAAATCTTGAAATGGACAGCCACACCTAAGATCACCGCGGCCAGGAACGTCCGCTTCTTAACCACAGCCCAAAGCAACCCGGCAGTCAAAAGCCCCAACAGACCTTCCGAGCTTCCTCGTGTACTGATAGTAGCAACCATAGGATTCCATAGCCAAATAGCCGCATACCCGCCGTTTCTAGCCCCTCTAACCCCGCGCATTTCTAAAATCTTTACGAGGAACCAGCCGGCGAGAAGGTCCGCTAGGGAGAAGAGGACTTTACCGAAGGAGAAGAGTAAAGGATGCCATGCGGTGGGAAGGAGGAACCATGAGAGGATTGGTGTGTATCGGTATGTCTCTCGGGCGTATGGTCCCTCGGTAGACAAGAAACGGGCTGCATCGGTAAAGACTAGGTAGTCTATGTCGGTGTACTTTAACGGGGTGTTGGCATCTTGCCAGAGACCGTAGAGGAGGAGGACGACACGGAGAAGAGTTGCTAGCGTGAAGAGGGGAAGGGGTTGGAGAAGGGAAGTTAGTAGTGACATCTTAGTAGACCGGTTACGACAAATGACGGCCGTTTTTGGATAGTCAGGAACGGGATGTCAAAGTTGATGGTTGCACTTTGATACGCCAACAGCTAGTAGTTAGTTACCCCTGTAAGTCGCGAACGCCTGTGAAGGACCCTAAGGCCAATGTATAACCCTATATATGGATTGGGTTACACGACCCTGCAAACTTGCACCGGCCGGGTATGGAGGGTATCAGATGGGAAGTGAATCGGAGAGAGTAGACGACTAACTAAGTTTTCTTCATACCAAAGTCTGAAATGAGTGCCGGAGTTAAAAGAAACGCTGATGGAGAGGTAGTGGTGCCGGCGTCGAGAGTGGCGACTATGTTTGTCAAGTTTCGAGATGAACTGGATGAGCACTATGATCGGAAAGAGAGAATAGTCAAGGTTAGCCGGGACGTGACGGCAGCGAGCAAGAAGATGTGAGTATTTATGAGTATTTTCTGAATGGAAACTAACGGACGATAGAATCTTTTCACTGCAACGGTTGAAAGCACTGAAAGAGCCGATTCCCCCAAATATCCAGAAAGAAATCGACACGAAACTTGCGGCTATCGGGGTTAGTCTTGCCAGTATCGAGAAGGATCTTATTGGGAACAACCGGGACAGATATAACAGTCAACTACGGTGTCTGGAGGAACTTGTCGAGGCGTTATCCTTCTTACATTACATACGCACGCAAACGCTCATTTCGCTGGAAACTCTCCAGTCACTTGTCCCCGGCGGTCCTGACCCGGAGCAACGTGTACAGATTTCGCAATATGACTATCTCTACGGGATATTTGATTTATTCGGGGAGATGATGCGGTTTGCGACGGTGGTGGCGGGGAGAACGGGGAGTTTAGGGGGCGAGGGGGGTCGGAGTATGTTGATGGATATTCAGGAGATGGCGGCAAGGTTTGAGGTTTTGCCGGCTATTGCGGGGAAGAGTTATCGGCAGAAGATTGAGGAAATGAGAAATTCGGTAAAGAAGGTGGAGGTTTTGGGATATGGGTTGGCGGTTCGGAAGGGAGAGAGACCGAAGGGGTGGGTTCCGGATTTCGGGGCGTCGGAGGGGATGGAGGTTGAATAGATTAGAGGGTAAGCTAAGTTGGGTTGTTGCAGCTGGCATTTAGAATAGTACTTTCAAGGTGACATGTGTCAACCTAATTTGAGACCTCTTGGTAGTCATACAGAAAACACTAGTCGTTTTGACACAAGAAATACATGTACAGAAGATTCAAAGTCCTCGAATCCCAAGGAACTACAATTGACCTTCTCGACAACAGACAAAGAACAAGTTATCTGTCAAATGAACCCTTAAACCCGCCCACCTCTAAATCAACGCATCGTAACACAAAAACCTCGAGCTCCTTCACGTTCCCAAATCCACCTCTATAACCTTGTTCGTCATACAGGAAAGTATCACCGAAAATGACGTAGCCAACGCCCACCGATGTTCACGGAACGGTCCGTGAAGACATCGGGGGAGCACATCAAACCCGCCGGCCGTCAGGGTTTCTTTAAAGAATCTGGGGAATGAGGCGACGGCCCGCTTAGACTTTAGTTTTTGTTGGTGACCAAGTATATCAAAAGAGACCCCGTGACTTGAAAAGGTTGCCAGGCGTTCAAACTACGTAATCGAAACTGGGATTGTCGAAGCGCGGTATGATGAGGAGTATTTATAGGGCAGGGGATAAGCCGAGCCGGCGGCTTTGGAAGGACCCTTGAGGACGGGGTACGGGGTAGGGGGGGTACATTATAGAGCAGTTAAGCCGATGCAAAGAATATGCATTGTACATATTTGGATGTTTACATTGAATGAATGGGATTCTATAGACTTGCTGGATTTGATTCTGATGGGACTTGACCATGTGGTTATTGTACATTCGCTTGTTCTGAATATTCATTCCTAAGACCATGTAAAGCACGTGTTTCTGATACATCCGACTTCGGAGTCATAAATCCCTATTAAATCTGACCCAATCACTCAAACACACCGCCAAAAAACCACCAAGCCCAAGTACCGAAGAAAAAAAAAATCACTGACAAAGCTAACCTAGTCGCATCCTTTAAACGCTAAGAAGAGATTTCTAACGATGGCGATCCTTTGCGGTGTGGGGAGTCCGGTGGATTTTTGCATGACTGTGGTGATGACTTACAAGGGTTCTTACGAATGCGTAGTATTTACAATGGCATGATGATGATTTTTTTCGTTTCTCTCTTTTTTTTTCTTTACTTTCTTTTTGAAGTGTACAGATACATTACCTGTTTCTAGATTTCGGTCTTTCTTTTTTACATAGCGAGAAGATTATCTCGCCTTTTTATTCAATACAATTTACCATATTTTTTCTTTCCGAGTTTTGACTTTGTAAAAGGTCCTCGATACCCAGAAATTCTACCGACTCGGAACATATCCAATCTATAAATTTCCTCCGTTCAACGCCGTGAATACTTCCGGCACAACTCTCTTGTCGATATCGACAGAGCATATACATCGCAGAGAATGAAGAGAAGCGCGCTTTTGAGAAACAAGGACCGGACTGGCTGTGAATTTGACGAGTTCACGTGAGACTTTTGTACTTTTTTTTTCTTTATAACAACAGTACGATTTTGATTATTTTGGAGAGGAAGAGGTGGATTTTGAGAGAGAGAGGAGAGAGAACGATAGACAGAAAGAAAAAGAAAAAACGACTTTAGCTTCATTGAACGAGACATACAGCTAGTCCGGTACGTGGAACTCTAGGTGCTATTAACNAAGATTATCTCGCCTTTTTATTCAATACAATTTACCATATTTTTTCTTTCCGAGTTTTGACTTTGTAAAAGGTCCTCGATACCCAGAAATTCTACCGACTCGGAACATATCCAATCTATAAATTTCCTCCGTTCAACGCCGTGAATACTTCCGGCACAACTCTCTTGTCGATATCGACAGAGCATATACATCGCAGAGAATGAAGAGAAGCGCGCTTTTGAGAAACAAGGACCGGACTGGCTGTGAATTTGACGAGTTCACGTGAGACTTTTTTCTTCTTAACATTAACAGTACGATTTTGATTATTTTGGAGAGGAAGAGGTGGATTTTGAGAGAGAGAGAGAGGAGAGAACGATAGACAGAAAGAAAAAGAAAAAACGACTTCAGCTTCATTGAACGAGACATACAGCTAGTCCGGTACGTGGAACTCTAGGTGCTACTAACGAGATCTTGCAACATGGCTCACGATTCAATGTCGTATCACGACCTGATTACCGGACAACACCAACCGAATACCTCGCCGTATAACCTTTCTCACACGGCATCTTCGCACACGACACAACCCGCCAGCCATTCGCATTCCCAAGTACCTCACCAGGGAACATCACCGTCTAATATGATGTATTCGTTTCTTCCCCCAGGTACCCCCGCATCCATATCGATGGCTACTTCAACGGCCCCAACTCCGTCTTCCCCGCCAAGAATTGCTACCCCGGCTTTTAACATGGGTATGGATATGGGAATGGGAATGGATACATTGACCATGGTTTCTACAGCGCCGCCGCCAGCTTCGGGCACGGGGCTACAGAGGTCTTCGAGACCGTGTGATACTTGTCGAGTTAGAAAGACGAGATGTGTTAGACAGGATAATGCACTGCAGTGTATCTTGTGTGCTTTCCATGGGAAACAATGTACGTATTTGAGGGGACCGCCACCGAGAGGGTCGACTGCGGCGAATAGACACAAGGATAAGGAACGGACTAGGGCGGCGAATAGTTCGAGGAGAAGTGTTTCTTCGGGGTCACCGGGAAATACTACAGTGGAAACTCGTGCGGAGAGAGATGGGAATGTGGCTGTTGGTGAGGGAGTTAAAGGAGAGACGGGCCAGGGACAGAGTCAGGGTGGGACGCCGACTGGAGCGGTTGCTGGGTTGACTATTACGCAGGGTTCGACGGGATCTTCGGTAATTGACACGACAGAGCTTCAACCCGCCAACAGCGAAAACGGAGATAACGGGGCATCACGGAACGTACAAAAGGACCTTCCACAGTCTCCGGTACATAATCACGCTCACAACCATCTATCACCCATCAACATCACACCTAGCAATGGTCCTTCTCCGCGGTCTCCATTATCACCCAGTCCTGAGTTGTTACCGTTACTCAGTGGTACCTTGGGTCTCAGTCTTGCCACCCACCCGGAATATATCGGACCTACAAGTCATCGCGAGCCAGCTCTCCTCGATCTTCAAAGATACGAAGCGCCGACTCGGGCAGGGTCAACAGCCGGTTCGGAACATTCCTCGACGTATGGACATCCCAACCATGCCAACCCCATCGCCCGGAGAATCGACGAGCGTACCATGTTTTTGATCTACCCTGATGAAGCTACGGCGTCTGAAGAAAAACGTATTGCTGACTGTGACGCTGTCGAGGCGTGTGTTCGACCAATGGGAAAGGCACTTGTGGATTTATATTTCCGCATTGTCCATCCGAGTTACCCGGTGTTACACAAGGAGGTATTTGTTTCGAAACATGCAAACTCTCACCGATGCTTTGCTCCGCCGTTGTTAGCTGCTGTGTATCTTATTGCATTGGATTATCAATTATATGACCCGAACATGGCGTCGGGGACGATGCAGTTGGAAAATGCGAATGGACCGAGAGAGTTGGAGGCTTTGGCGGAGAGGACGTTGCAGGCGGATTTGAAGAGACCTAAGATAAGTACTTTACAGGCGGGGCTGTTGTTACTTCAGAGACACCGGCCGAATGGGGCTTCTTCCGATTGGATGTTTACTGCGCAGATGGTTGCTTTGGCTCAGGGATTGGGATTGCATGTTGACTGTTCAGCCTGGGAAATTCCGGAGTGGGAGAAGGGATTGCGGAGACGGTTAGGCTGGGCGTTATATGTTCAAGATCGCTGGGGAGTGTTTTCGCATGGAAGATTGAGATTGTTGAGTGATGAGGATTGGGATTTACAACCGTGTAGTACGGCTGATTTCCCGGAATCAAGCGCTGATGATGAAGATCCTACGGCGGATGGAAATATCGGGGTGGATGCGGGGAGAGATTTGTTTATTAGACAGGTTGAATTGGCTAGGATCTTGACTGAGGTTATGACGTTGTTTTACACTTCGGCTGCTACAAAGCCTGGTGGGACTCTCGATAGAATGGGGGTTATGGCGGCGGTTGATATGGCTAGACCGGTGATGGGTCGGCTACGAGAGTGGAGAAATACTTTGCCTGCTACATTACAGTTGGATTGTATTGAGCACCGCAAGTTGAGTGCTAATGGGTCGTTACATCTTGCTCTGGCTGCTACTGAGGCTGCCCTTCATAGAGCCTTGGTCAGGTTACTTACTCCTTCGTCTCCGCCGGAACTAGTCAATGCAGTGCGTGCTGCGGCGACAAACCGGGTTGTTGGGGCNTTTACACTTCGGCTGCTACCAAGCCTGGTGGGACTCTCGATAGAATGGGGGTTATGGCGGCGGTTGATATGGCTAGACCGGTGATGGGTCGTCTACGAGAGTGGAGAAATACTTTGCCTGCTACGTTACAGTTGGATTGTATTGAGCACCGCAAGTTGAGTGCTAATGGGTCATTACATCTTGCTCTGGCTGCTACTGAGGCTGCCCTTCATAGAGCCTTGGTTAGGTTACTTACTCCTTCGTCTCCGCCGGAACTGGTCAATGCGGTGCGTGCTGCGGCGACAAACCGGGTTGTTGGGGCTATTAACCTTCTCAAGGCTTTGAGACCGGAACATATGGGGGCTTTCTGGAGCGGACAGGCGGCGCATCAAGTTGCTATGATTGGAAGTTTAGCGGGGTTATTATGGGTGACGAGTGTTAGTAGAGAGGAAATGCAATGGAGAGAAGGAATGATGACGGAGTTGAGATGGGTTTTGAGAGTTCGTGGACAGAGTAGTGGGTTTATTAGGGAAGCGTTGAGATTGTTGGAGAATGATCTTGGAAGAGTCGGGATTAACGCTACTCAGGGATTATTAGGAGAGAGAACACCGGTACGGTAGATGAGATAGTTCAAATTGAGTGAATGTATAATCTAAATGTGTATCTGATGTTCATTATAATGGTGAGAGTTACTTGATTCGGAAGTGGGGCGGTCGCGCGGGCGGGTGGGGGGTAGCTAACTTCCTGATAAGGATTTTGAAGGATTTGGATGACACTGGGGTGTGAAGTTTCCGGAAGTGAGGTGATGAATTCTTTTACATTGTAGAATATCAAGAATGACCAAAAGATAGGCAAGATGAGTGAATTTACGAGAAAAAGACTACGCGTGTTGATTGTTAACCGTGGAGAGATTGCGGTGAGATTGATCAGGACATTGAAGAGATTAGGACATTACAGTTTACTAGTGTACGCTGGAAACGATGCAGATTCACCAGCGACGAAACTTGCCGACGGGGGGATTTTCCTACCGGGTCGAACGGTTAAAGAGACGTATTTGAATCGGGAGATGATTGTTCAATTGGCGAGGACGAATAGAGTTGACGCTGTTCTTCCCGGATATGGGTTTCTTTCGGAAGATGCGGGGTTCGCGGAGATGATTGAGCGGGCGGGAATCATCTGGGTGGGGCCGTCACCGAAACAAATGAGGGAGTTGGGTGATAAAATTTCTGCGAGAAGGGTCGCTAGGGAGAGAGGGGTGCCCGTTATTCCGGGGTCGGAAATGGTGTTTGATATGGAGGGGGCAATTTCTGAGGCGGAGAGGATCGGGTGGCCGGTTATGTTGAAGGGGGGTGGGGGAGGTGGTGGGAAGGCTGTTTGGAGATGTGATGGGGTCGATGACGTTCAAAAAGGGTTTGATGTGGTTAAGGGAGTCTCTGGGGAGGCTGGAGGGGGACTCTTTGTGGAGAGGGTTTTAGAAGGTGTGAGACATGTGGAAGTGCAGATTATTGGTGATGGTCGAGGAGGGGTGGCGGTTTTAGGAGAGAGGGATTGTTCATTACAACGACGATATCAAAAGGTTGTAGAGGAGACGCCGGCGCCGTTTTTCGAAGGAGGGGAGTTGCAAGGGGCGGCGGTGGAAATTGGTCGGGCAGTGGGGTATAGAGGGGTTGGGACAGTCGAGTTTCTGGTTAGAGGGGGGGAGTTTTGGTTCTTGGAGGTTAATGTGAGATTGCAGGTTGAACACGGAATCACGGAGATGGTGTGGGGGGTTGACTTGGTGGAGATCTTATTGGGGGTTTGTACGGGTGGGTATGACCTG